>QEYB01001094.1:0-21797 GCA_017562135.1 Dipylidium caninum
GGTGCGTCTCAGTCACCGTCTTGCTGGGGACGCTTCAGAGAGTTATTGTTCGATAATTTCTGCGACGTATAGAATTGAGCACAGCCGCCGGCGAGGCCTTTTATAAAGGCAACTTCAATGATAGTAGTAGGAGGGATTGTACAACCTTCTGCTTTCCACATAGTTGTTAGTTTATGCCAGTCACACTTGACTCCTTCATTAACGACCGCTCAATTTTTATTTCCCGCGCACTCACCTTTATCGGTTGGTCTTACTTACAAATCTCCTGAGCATTGACGTATTACAAATACGCCAGTTTTTGAGCCTCGTATAGTGGAAATTAGCCCATTTTCTGATAGAGTGCCGGAGATACTCTCGTCCCCATTGCAAATCGCAATATGAAGATCGTTTGCCACCGGTTCACGGTTCTACTTGCAATTCATCTTCATTTGTTTCTTGCCCGCTTCTTTCACAGATTCAAGGCTTATGCCCCTCGAACCGACTCGGCCCATTAATCCTTTTCATCCGCCAATTCCATCGCTTGGTTTTCCATCACCCTTTGCCACCCTCTCAAAACCCTCTAATATCGTCTTTGTTTCATTCAGTAAGCCATTCTTTCTATCCATTTCGCTCTAATTCACCCTCACCAGTTAGTTATTCGTTAAACCACGGACAGTCCACTCATCTTACGTCAGGTCTTTATGTCAGCCTTATTCTTGTCCCTTCCTTAACAATGAAGTAGCAGACGAAAATTCTCTAAATAGTTTGATTCTATGCTTGACAACATAACTCCCCATGGACGAGGCTGCTGTTTCATCTGTAGCCTTCGATTCGCCACTAAAAAAAAAAAATGGGGTTTGTTTCAAAAGCAGAGGCCTTTAAAACGTATACTTTTAACGCGATACTGTTGCCAGTAAGAAATATTTGCACCTGAAGACACAATAATGCTTTCCCCTTGGCAGCCATCGATCCCAAATTTGACCTGCGACGACGAGATGAACACTGGTGGCGATTTAAGTAGGCGCAGGTGGGAAACTGAATTTCGACGAGGATGCATCTGAATTGGAGCTGTTCCCGAGAAAACATTCTTTCTCACCTTCATACAACGAATAATAATGACACACTGAAGGATGTTTGTGTACTGGGCCATAAAGGGATAAGGCTGGAGGTACCTACGGAAGAGTGCTTTTTATTCACCACCCCTCGACTAGCTCTGCCACCTCCTCGGATCCGGTGTTAGATGGATTTTTGTTGGGTGGGTTGACTATCCCATTGCCCATAGTCTGCCTCCCATGAGTCCTGGCAGACGCGGTGGTTGTTCCTTCTCTTTTTTTTCTCTTCCAACCAACTTACCCGTGTGGATCCTGACCGTCTACAGGAAGTTGGTGTAATTTCCAACTTTTTGTGTCGCGGCATTATTTATTCAGCTGCTGAATTGCCATCAAAAGCGTAGATGACGGAATTGGTCTCGGTGGACCTCGTTTTACCACGAAGAGTATCTATATCCTCCTCAGACGGACTAATATGTCAGCTCTTAATGCGATTCATAGGAAGGCGCCGTGTCCTGACATTAATGAGAATCCCATATTACTGGGCTATCAGCTATTTTCTCCCTTCGATTTCGTCTACAGAGTAACTCAACAACTATGGCGATTCACCTCCCTCTAATTTTGAATTTGGCTTTGGGAAGTAGTCTACTGGACAGTGTCGGCAGAAGGGAGAGACGGAAGGCGAGGTGTACGTGTTACCTCTCACCTTCCTCGTTGCCCGCACTGTCTCCTTGCACTCTGCTGTCCGCGCCATAGCCACTAGCTACCTGCGCCCCTTGATCATCAGTTGTCTTTCGTCTCCCGACCGCCTCGCCTTCTTCGCCGATTGAATGTGAGTCGCGGAGCCCAGCATCTCCCTGTGGTGGGTGGACCCTGATTTCGGTTATTGTTGGGTTATGTCCACTGCTTGATATGTTCCGAGGTTCAAAAGTCATGTTTCATCGGCAGTTCGAACGGCTATAAGAGAGATTTGTTTTACATGATCCCCATTTCATCAATGATTCTAATTGGCTGCTCATTACCCATCAAGTCAACTATTTCCGACTTTATTTTTCAAGCATCCTGACCTTAATTGAGTTAGCGTATAGAATCTCATCAAGTTCACACTAACTTCTGCGATCTTGCAAGCAGCCACTCTGCAGTAGGAACGCCTATCTCTATAAAATCATTGGCTTAAATAGAGCCGTTTGAAATGGCCACCTCATCCTCACATGTGGTTCGTTTTGCCGAGGTCCCACCAATTTTGCTATCGGGCGTCCCAAAACAGTCTGATTTGTCACTCATCGATGAATAAACACTTTCCATGTGATTGTTTGGCTACATGGCGCCTACCACTCTTCTATCGCGTTAGACGGAGCCACCTCCCTTGCCTTCTATCCACGCTATTATTGCTCTCACACCAACTCCTCGTTATCTATATCACAGTGCATCACGCGCTGTGTGATAGACTTCCAACTACACCATATTTTCGGAACCAAAGACTTTTCCTCGACCACATTGTGTATGCAGGTTCCCTCATGGCAGCGTATCTGTCACAACCATCTGTAAAACGTGTCCACTTTTAATTTTGCCCTTCCAGTGGCATAAAGTAGCGGCAAGGGAGAGGTTTTCGAGGCAGGGAGTCAATACCAAAGTGAGACAACTTGAACTCTGTTGACGACCACTCCCTAAAAGCTTGCTATTTTTGGTTATCTTTTAGGTTTTCCATGGCAGGTTTCAAAAGCACGTTATAGTCCGCTTAAATGAAAATCCACACTGTCGTGTCTTTCGTAAAAATCTTCTTGGACCGCCCTAAACTTAAAAACGCTCATTCTATACAACTGTTGTTTTTCCAACACCGAAACCTCCACAAACAGCTGTATTTCAGTCACCAGAAACGGCTGCCCTCTGAATTCCGAGATCCATCTGCTGTCGATTTCTTGAAGCACAGTCGGTTTCTCTTTCGAGATTGCTTGTTTCAAAAAAGCCTCTAAATTAGCAAAAAAGCGGGAAGTCTCAAACATCTCTTCGCGGTCTGCCAGACACGTCTCTGTCAAATGTAAGAGATTACACCGGACTGTAGCTCGTATCTGCACGATAATTGAGCTCGGTAACCTGGTCACAGTCAAGACACATATTTATCGATACAGTTTCGATATAAAGTAAACTGCTGAAAACCAATTTCACGGAGGTAGGCGTCGTAGAGGTTAGCTAGTGGTACATGGAGACTATTCCCATAGTTCGCACGCCTCTTCGCCAAGGTTGCAGGGAATTAAATTGTCTCCGAAGTCCACTTCAAGCGCATCAGCAGTGGTATTATTAACAAAGAAGGCAAATAGCTGTCGCAATTTTAATACCCTCTGGATAAGTGATCCTTGCGAACGGATTCAATGACTTCCTCGCGACTTCTTTCCGCTTCTGATAATCTCGAAAAATATCGCATGCCTAATACAGGCTAAGTGTACGCTCTTTCAAACAAAAGTGGCAATTTGGAGTGTTGAAAAGCCTTTAAGGATCTCTCAAATACGAAGGAATGATGGTGATGACGACGACGCCGATGGTAGCGATGGTGAGTCGAATAATCATACAGTTTTCTGTATTTGGTCATGAAGGTTGAAAGGTTGTGTGCCGATACGGATGATAAACACGCTCGCATATTTGTGTGTTCCCCTGACGCGTTTCGTGACGGCAGACAAACTCACTACTTCATCAAAGTGACTGCTTAGGGGTGATCAACGCCCCCTGGTGGGTGTTACAACCTCATCACCGGGAAAGGCATGCATTGTTAACTGGTTTAAAAATGTCGGCCAACATCGTTCCAACTCTCTGCTACTTGCCTAACGGTCGTCGTTTCCCAAGGGGATTCACTAGCAGGGGGAATTCAGACAGCGTTACGGCGAGCGAAACCTCGAAATGTGGCATGTGGTAGGTTTTGAGCAAAGGCTTTAGAGGGTAGAACCAGCTCTGATTGCGTGCTCCCCTGGGAATCAAGACGTTCTGGTGACAGGCCTGTCAGAAATGAGGAGTGTTGGGGCAGGTGTTGGGGCGGGGAGGGTACAGGAGACGAGGTGCGCTTAAAGCACGGAGGGAAGACTTCTGCTTGTTTCCTTCTCTCCCTCTCCCGAAAAAATAGCCTTGCCTACTTATTTCTCCCCGCGCCACGTCCTCCACAGGTTATTTGATCGCTCAACTCCTTCACGAGAAGCTCAACATACCGCTTTTAATGCGCAATTGCTAATCAGCGAGTCGCTGCGCGCTACTCAAACAGAGATAAGTAGAGCGTCATCGGATAATTTCATTTGGAGTCAACGGCCCCTTCCTTCCTTGCTTTCTTTCTTTCTTCTTTCTTTCTTTGCGGTACTCTAACCAGTGGTTGGGATATTTTTGCTAGAAGAATAACCCGTATGGGAGTGAAGGAAAAAAGATAAAAGCAAGGGGAGTTGGGAGACGTTGACCGCTAGAGAAGCTAGAAAGTGTACTCGTTGACTCCCGCCGATTCAGGTGACTCTTGCGTCGCCCAAAGGTGATCACAACATTGAGTCACAACTCGGGCCTCTGTCGTAGCCGGCAGCTGGGGCAGACTTTTTCCGTCTCCTACCTGTCAGCTGCCATAGCATCTTCCGTCACCACACCGACTACGAAACTCAGACGGCGACTCCGGAAGCGTCCAACTCGCTGGCCTTCCAAATGCCAGCAGCGTATAAGGAACGGACATTTTCGTTAAGAAGTGCTCTTCTTTACTAGGTAAACAGGGAATCCTCACACTAGCTTAGTAGTCACCTCTTTGAGGTAATTTGTCTTTTGACAAATTACCCACCTATTATGGACGGGAGAGCTGACCAAAGCAATGGTCCTCACGCGTGAAAGTTAAAAGCAGGATTAACTTTTTTGTTGCTGTAACGGGATTAAATCGTGTCCTCAGTTGCTTTCCTTTGATCTGTCAATTGCGCTGTTTCCCCCTCCGCTTTCCTTTACGCCGCTCAAAGCTCTCTCGTATGTTTTCTCTAAGCAAGCCACAGGAAAATAAGTGCAGGAGGCTCGGTTTGCTCGAATTCTCACTTGGTCTTAACTGTATGACTCTTCCTTCCTACTCCCTGGGCAGCCCCTCAACTTTTACACAGAGTCATCCATCTGAAACACCAAGCCAATTGACAGAAGTTGTGATGATGATAATGATGTTAAGGGTGGCTTTTGCCATTTCCACAGCGAAGCTTCATACCTCGGGGTAGGTGCTGTGTCACACGAAGCATGGCGGATTGAGTTTGGATGACAGAGTGTATTGCAGCAAGAAGATGTTGAAGGCGAAGAGACAGAGGAGGGCGATTGTCGTCCTTTCGTCACTACGCAACCTCATCTCGGCAGCACTCATGCGTCAATAATGCATTTATCATCCCCATTTATTGATCAAGAATATTCTCAATTACCTGCCACGTGGGTTGGAGATTTCTTGGACATGTGGTGCGCAATAACAGCAGCGCGTGTAGCCTCGCACTTCGGGTCGCGTTGCGCAGGCCGTCTGGCCAGTGTCGGTCCAGCATGTTTGGCTTGGCAACCCCGCGCTGAAACGAGGGAAATCAGATCGTCTTCCTTCCATCAACTCGAGGCTGCTTTTCCCTTCAATTGGTAGTTCACGGAGATCTGCCTCTTCACTGTATGCAAAACGAAAAGTAATTCACGTCGATTTTGAAGTTGTTCCCTTTCACTTTCACCACTGCATTTACAATTTTCTGCCTTTCTCTGCCGCCCTTCAATCATCATCCCAGCCATTTGCTCCGCCTTCTTGCCGGATGTTGAACTAAGACTTGAATCACTGCCATTGCCACCAATCAAGTCGACGCGGTGTAGCCTTTGTCACCCCCTGCCTGCCCCCAATTACCTACCGTTACTCGTCCACACAGTGAATTCAGTGCCTACTTCTCGGAGGTGTAGCTCACGAACCTGCGTGCGGCACCCGAACCATTTCACTACAAGTGAATCAGTGCGATTGGCCTATGTGAGCTACTAAGCTTCCTACCCCAAGCAGCCATTTGCCATGACGTGACGTCACGTTCCACACTTGGACCCTCCCCCTATCCCCTCTGTCGATATAGAAGTGTATGCTGTTACCCTTCAGCTCGTTCACGAACAAGAAGGCGGAGTCATAACAATCACAACAAGAACAACTTCAGTCTGAGCAAAAGCAGCAACTCATGACGGTCTTGCTGGAAGCTCCACAATTGTCCGAAGAGCAAGCAGGGGAGGATAACTACTACGACCTAAATAAGTAACCGTACATTTCGGTAGTCCTTCCGCCTACCGCACAATTCACACCTCCGTTTTAGCCTACACTCCACTGCAACAACCGCTTACTTAGCCGCTTAACGCAGATATGGGGAGTGTTGTGAAACTATAATACCGAGATTGTGTCGGCAATAGAAAAACGGCTTCTCGCAAGGTTTGCCACGTTCAACTTGCACTTCTGTCTCCTCTACTCTTGTCTTTCCTTCTCTACCCTCTCGTGACTCCTCGTCCAGTTTTGTCTGCACTTGTTTTGTTGTGGTTTGCCAAACAAATACGTGCGAGAGAGTGTTGGATGACGCAGATAGAAACGAAGATAGAGAAGGAGGAAATGAGAAGACGAAGAAAAACAACTGAGACAAATCCCATTGCAGGTGACACAGCTATTTAGTGTTAATTCCACAATTCCTTCGTCCCTTCACCCTAATTGCAAGCATTTGTTCTCCCCTTCGCCTTCTGTTTGCCAGGCATGACATTTTGGTGGCTACCGTGAGATTTACAAGTCAGAGAAGAGGAATAGGGAATGGGCACTGGGTTAGGAAATCGATTCAAATGGTCTTGGGGCGTGGGGTCCAGTAAGGTTGAGGAGAATGGTGGGGTAAGGGAAAGAAGCCTGCAACTGCTTTCGGGCCTCGCCTCCGAATCTTCTGCGCCCCCAAAACGCACACGAAAGTAGAGAGAATTAGCGGTTGCCTAAGAGCAACGAGTTTGAGGCCGGGCACCGTTTGACAAGCGTCAATGGGTGACCACGGTGTAAACGTAACAGTGACAGTCACACACTTCGACAACAACGGCGAGAGCTTCATGCCGAAGTCCCCTTGCTTCTGAGCGTAAAGGCGAAGCTGTGAGTTAAGAAGGGAAAAGAGCGGAAGCAACCTCAAAGAACTTCAACATACGCTTCGACTGAAGACATCTATCCACATGGATGTCAAGCGTGAATTGTGTTAACCTATCTCTCAAATCCCAGACACGACCCTCAACGCTTTGAGATGAGGATGCCGAGCCTTCCACCGCGTTTCACAAGATCCAGACCCCATAGCAAACGACTTCTCATTCTCAAATAAATATCATTTATCGTGCATATGGACCACGAGCTCTGTGCACACCGCAGTCTCCCAAGTCTTAATGAAAGCAACTTGGAAGGCGCATTGTATCGAGAATGTAGCAGAATCGCGTTTTCCACTGTCTCACATATGTTGGTATGTCGACTCTACTCCTGTCCACGTAGCAAGCGCAGTTTCTATCGAGAAGATGTCAGCCGTGAATGGACTTCGTCAGCTGACATCCAGGCACAGTTGACTAGTGTTGTCGTCAGCTCTCACACCGTTGGAAGATGACGGCTGGTCTCCACCCTCTGCATTTTCAAGTGCCGCTACTTTGGACAGCTTGAGTCGCAATCGAAAGAAGCTGACCCAGACAGTGGGACACTTTCCTCGAATCCCACCAGTAAGTCCCTGGAAACGGTACTTTTCATCCTGTCGTTCCATGCTGCAATCCATGCTTACTGGTGCAGAAACGCTGGTTGCAGAGGATTCACTGAAAGCAGATAAAGTGCTGGCTGTACAGCTTCCACTCCACCCTCCCAACTTCCTCTGCTCAAGAAACCTGAAGAAAAAGCACAGCTTTCTAACTTCTAACTCCTGCCTGCCCCAATTACCTACCGTTGCTCGTCCACACAGTGAATTCAGTGCCTACTTCTCGGAGGTGTAGCTCACGAACCTGCGTGAATCAGTGCGATTGGCCCATGTGAGCTACTAAACTTCCTACCCCAAGCAGCCATTTGCTATGGCGTGACACCACGTTCCACACTTGGACCCTCCCCCTATCCCCCCTGTCGATATAGAAGTGTATGCTGTTACCCTTCAGCTCGTTCACGAGCTGAGGAGAGTAGTTTGAGCAGCACGAAAGACCTACTACGACCGCAAATAATAGAAATAGACAGGAGCGGTTGGTTCAGATAGGACGCAGAAGAGAGGGCTTTCTAAGGCCTGAGGCGCAGTTCAGTGCGGCAGTGGATCATCTACAACACGGTTTGACAAGCGTCAATGGGTGAAAATGGCATTGAGGAAAGTCTCGGACCTCAAATACCGTCCTCAACAGTCACAAACTCCGACCGTAAAAGTGGAGCATTGAGAAGGGAAAGAGAGCGGAAGCGATCTCAAGCAAGCGGTCGCGCCTGTACGTTGAGAACTTCCTCGTACAGGTGGAGGAATGGCTGACGGGTTGGATTTTCTCGCAATGCGTCAACGCTTTGAGATGATAATGCCGAGCTTTCCGCCGCATTTCTAAATCTCAAAACTCCATGTCAAACGACTTCTGCTCCTCAAAATAAATATGGATCACAAATAAATATGGTTCGCAATCTTCCTAGTCTTAATGAAAGCAACTTGGTAGCCATGACGAGACGTGAAAGGCGTGTTGCATCGAGTGTATTGTGTTCTTTCTGCCAAAAACTGTCTCACATGTTTTCAAACTTCGTACAGAATATTGGCTTCCTTCAATCTAGCAATTGTCACTCCTCAGATGTCGGAAATGAAATCTGTCGTGCCGCATTTCTAACGAAGAGTAAGGTCGTGTTACTGCCCGAAGTGGCAGCTTCACAAGGGGCAGAACAGGACCGGAGATTTGCAAGCCCGGTGATTTCCCCGTTGATGAGCTCGAATTGAACGAAGATGATAGCGGCCCCTGCCTGTTTAACCACCCAACTCAAGATTACGCCTGCTCTCAGAATTCTTCGTGTTGTTCTTCACTGCCACAGATTGCGAGTGAACAAAGAGAGGTGCTCCAAAGAAGAACCACACAGAAGGAGGTGCACAAGTCCATTCGCATTACTCGACACCTTCGAGTCGCCAGCACATCTGCCTCCAGCACTCGGTGCCCATGCCAGGACTTTGTCTGCGTACCCATTCTTTTACATGCACTGAAGAAGTACATTTCTCACGCTGGTCGAGACTTCTCTCCAATGTGAACAGACGGAGTCACAGATGAGCAGAGAAAGAACCCGGAAAAAAAAAGACTAAGACATTCATCATTATCTGTGCCAATTTTCCTTTCACATCGCCTTCTTCGGCTAGCATACCAGCTCACTTGTGGGCCAGTTGAAGGAAGCCGCTGTCAATAATTTCGACACCTGTAAATGCTCTCGGATTCGCTGATTGAAGTAGAAGAATAAGAAAGCTTTTGGCAGAGGACTGAGGGCCTACTTTGCGAATATTATCATACCAAGTTTGTGTACAAAACGATATCGTGCAAGCGACGATTGAGGGGATCGTCGTGAGAACAAAAGTAATGACGAAAGGTGAGTGAAGAGGTGCTGACTAGGGGAGATGTGAGGAATGAAAAAGGTAGATTCAGATGACGTTGCAAGCGGGCGCCTTCGACACATGCAAAATCGCTTTCTGCACAATAATGCCGCTTTGGACTCCAACCCGCTTCCCAATTTTCATTCGCAAATGCCACTTCCGATTATCATCTCCTCTCAGGCCAAATGGCGCCAAGGATGGGGGTCAGACGAATTTCGAGTTTGCGAGAAGTGCAGCAAGCCAGGATGACCTCCAAAACACCTTCCTGCTGAAATTCATATCGCCGAATTCAAACATTCTTCACCGTCTCCGCATTTAGCTGTGTGCTGAAGAACTGGATAGATTCTCTTCGCACGAAGGAACCAACGGGTGACTACCTTATTTTTCCTCCATTGGACGATACGTCTATGAGACTCCCTGTTAGCATTCGTGGCAGCGTTAATAACTGGCGAAGGAGGATCAGGCGCGCAAAGTAGTTAGTGAAAAGTGGAGTTCAAGGGTTGAGGACATTAGCCTGTTGTTGGCAAGCAAATCTGCTGAGACGCCATTTGGCATGAGTGTAAACAGAGTGGAAACGAGTAGGTGATAATGGGAGGTGCGAAGTATGAAGAGGGTAATTTCATAGGGTATGAATGCCATCCGGATGAGACGGACGTTGATTGTTGTGTTTATGTAGTCTTCATATTCACCTGCAAGCACACGTTGCTGCGGTGATGCAGAAAGAGAAAGGCGAAGTGGTCAGTGACTTGACAAAATAACATGCGGCACCGTGGTAAAAGCATTCCACGTCTCTTTCGAGAACATTACTTTGCCGGCGACGCAGGTTTGTGTACACGCAATTTTTGGCGTTGCAGCCTTTTGTTGGGAATGAGGTTAAACAGGCACAGACCTCTTCCAGCTTCGTTCATTTCGAGGTCACAGACATGGAAATCACCACACGATGTTATACGCGGTCCAATTGTCTAGCGCTTCCTTCATCAGGGCATTCAGCTCTAATGCCACGGTGGAAGTCGCACGCGCATACACTCGTGAGGCTGCAAACCACTGGACCCTCCCACCACTCGCTTCCATCTCTGCCACCGAGCGATGAGCTGTCTGTGACTGATTGAGAAAATAGATGACAACTTGGATAGCTTGAGGACGGCGGCCGTAAGACTGAAGGAGCAACTTGACCGCACCGAGGATGATAATCTCCAACTCAAGGAAGAAGTAAGCGAGCACGAGGTGAAGCAGACGTAGGTGATTGGATTTCAGTCCATTGCAAAGTGATGAATGGCGATCAGGTCGCAAGCATCAGCGGATGCTGCAGATGGCATATCGAGGAAAGAAAGCAGGCAAAAAGATAGCAATGAGGATATATGGATGAGGAAATGTAAGGTACGATGGTGGAGACGGCCCACAAAATGAAAGAACCATAGTTCCTCCCGGCCACAGTTTGCGAGATGGTCAGTCTGATATGAATCTCAAGAGTCTGTTGATTCGCATTGGTCGGTTGACGTTAGAGTAGATAACATGCAGAGGGTAGGGGGTTGACGGGCACCGCAGTGACCGCAGGAATAACGGGACGCAACTTTTCCCACGCATTCCCCCAGCAGCCCTCTTCAGCGTTGCCTCGGGCTCGATTTCTTCTTTCTTGCTTAGAAGATCCTCTTCCTCGACGCAATCAAACGATCCTTGCAGCCAGACTGCCTAATCAAAGTGGCCAATGTTATGTTCAATCAGTTACGATGCATAGAGGTGTTGCGGGCAGAGAATGGGAGGCCACGTTTTGATTTCAAGCAGGCGCCACATCTCCCTTGGGGTGTAATTTCACTTTGACCAACATGCGCTTTATGGCTCTGGCGAGGTAAGCGAGGTTGTGCAAAAGGAATATGCTTCGACACATTTAGTTTGACAGTGGAGTAGATTATTTCTGTCCACACCTTTACGACTCCGTCCATTCTCGACCTTCCTTTACAGCAAACTTCCTGGTACACTCATCGCTTCTGCCGAACAGTAAGAAGGACAGCATCACTCTCGTACGGCAAACCTAAGTCGCGTCGATGTGTACCGTGTAAAAATTTTAAGTCACGCGTTCGAGGGGACCGTTAGAGTGGAGGGAAGGGGATTCCTCCTCCGGTGAAGCTGACACATCAACACTGTCCATGTGCAACAACTCTGAAGTATAGATTGCAGGAAAGAAGGCACTAATATAATCTGCAGTAAGCTGGAATGCTGATGGTGTTACGCAAACCACTGAGTCCACTTCCCACTATCTTGTGAATAGCCAGCGATCTAGCTATCACGTAATTCTCTTCACGACATCCGTGCAGAGGAAGTTTGTGATGACATTCCTTCCTGGAAGTTGCTCTCAATGAAGCCCTGTTGTCACGACTTTTCTATTGCAGAAGGAAATGGTCCCTCCTTCTGGTGGCAGTAACAAGGTAGAGATTGTAGGCTTCATCTACTCCTGCTTCTCCACACTGCCACACACGCAAGGGCAAATTGACGAAATAGCTTTCTTGACCGATTATTGGATAGACAGCATTTTTGTGCCACTGAGCACCGAGTGCAGCAAGAAAGAAGCAGCGGGAAGGGCCGCTTCCAGCGCCGACTTAGCCGCATTTGAGAGAAGCACTGTGACGGAGTCTTAAATACGCCCAAGCTTAAGTCAGTTTCTGCCGACTGCAGCTCAAGATGTTCTGACGAGTAGTCACTTGAGCGTACAAAGTGTGCAGGCCAGTAGTCATCTCCGAACAGTCCAGTCGTCCTACGAGCCCACTAGTCAAGCGTGACTGGATGTCAGTTGTTGATTTCTAGGTTGAAAATCCGCTCACTGCGCATTGCCTGAGCGGCAATCAGTGTATTTCTCAGACCAGTCACACCCCAAAGAAATACAATTCAACGCCTGTTAATCACGACCCAATTGCGCGCGCCCCTCTGATGTGACTCCTCAACGCCCCCACCTCACCCTGAGGTGTGAAGAAAAATCTTTGGTAGAGAAAAAAAGCTGCTGATTGAGGATGGGAAGAGGTGGAAATCCGTTTTATAGAAGGAAGCCCCATTGTAAAAGATAGGCTGGGTGAAAAGAAGATCCTGAGTCTGGGAAGAAGAAGGTGCGAGAGCGTGGTGAGAAGTCAGTAGAAGTTGAATAGTTTGTTGCATTCACCGCCGCATGTGTCTGTGTATTTGACGAACTCCCCGACGCACACGCCGACCTTAAAACAACAACCTACACCTTCCAACGAATTGCATTCACCGCCCTCTTAACCCTCCATCTTCGTGACAACTGCCAGACTTTCTGCTCTGCACTACTTCGTGGAGGTGGCCAATGCTCAACGCACTTGACGAGTTGTGCACGGGCCCAACCGCTTTCTACACTCAACTGTTTCCTTTCACTCCAACTCGTCTCCCATTCGTTCTCCCCGCCGTCCCCTCTCCGCCATCCTCATCGACCGTTTTGCAAGTGCGTGATGGATTAAGCGGGCACCTGTCCACTGTCACCCTTGACACTTTAACTCAACTCCTCTTGGGCAGAGAAGAGTGGTCAGGGTCGGATATATGATTCGGTTGGAGACGTGCGCTAAATAATGAGACTACTGGAATGATTTGTGGGAAGGGAGGCGAGCCACATGGAAGCATCGATGCGAAGCTCCTCTTCGCCACATCGGATTAGAGGGGCAATTATAGAGACGCGTCTATTCCCCTTTGTGACTGTCAAGATAGAAACAGAGGGATGAAAATTTATCGCACAACCCTGGGTCACCTATGTTATAGAACGCTATTTACCTTTTGAAGAGTAATGGAGGATGCCTTTAAAAAACTAGTCCAACTGAAGTCTTCAATAGCAAGGGGGGTTGCGCTATGCCAATGGAAACTAATAGCGAACAAAAGAAGTCCACCGACACCATGATTTAGCGTCGCCGCATAGTGTGACAATCAAATTTAAAGTCAACTGATTGGGGAAAGCGGTTTTGTGAGCTCGTGGAGGAATAAATTTGGGGAGAGTGTAGTGAAATTGGTACTGAAAGTCAATTTTATGGGAGGAAGAAAGGAGAGGGAGATAGGGGTGCATTAGCATGTGATAAGTGGAGGTCGATGTTAACTAGAGTGTTGGCTTGAGCAATGTCGTTTGTTGAAATGGTCAAATGAGAAGACGACTGATGTCCTGCGCTCCGGGAGGAAGGGCTGGAGACCAAGTGGAACGCAGTAGGTGTTCTACGATAACCAGTTGACAGGTTGCTTCTTATTGACGTGTCATATGCCATGTGCAAACACATAATCATCTCAGCAACATCGTTGAGTGACATTGAGCAAGTTATGATGGGCATAAATTTAATGAATATAAACACGACAAATTATTTGACAGGCTAATAACCTCCGGCAGAGTTGTCAAAGCAAAAAGTGTTAAGTTTTCACTGCACAATAGGTAGAGACAGGTTTGCTGTTGCTACTTTGGAGGAGCAATTGATATCGTTGGAAGAGAAGGGTATGGTTAGAAATTCCTGTAGCGATTCAGAGGTGCTAGTGGATTTGGTGGTTGTCGGGCAATTACGTCACTGAAAAATGTGCTGATGGACGTAAAATTTATACTATGAGGCAGAAATAAAACGTTCTCAGATCTTCTTAGTTTCGAAGTTCTTCAGTTATTCTACGATTACTGTTGTATCGGAATGTCGTTTTGTCTGGTGAGAATTTATGCCTCTTGAGTTCTTAACTACGTTTATTGAATTCAGCACCATCGAGTGCGTTTTCTGCGTTTGAAGACGCTGAATCATGAGTGCGCAGGAACTCCCTTCACACCTCCTGACGGTGTGGACATTCGACAAGCTCCCGTAAGGGCTGGTAGTGTGGTTATTTTAAACATTTACACGATGATAATAAAGCCAACATAATTAAATTTGATGTTGCAGTTTATTGACACGTGTCATGATACAACAAAGTAGAGAGCAATCAGCTAGACTTGAACGAAATGCGCTGGCATCCGTCAACATTGACAACCGATCCTTTTGATGACCACAACTCGTCTCGTCTCGACAGCTCGATAAGCTCTGAAGTCACGCCCAGCTTAAACCTCGCCTCCACGGGCAACGACGAAGACGACAAGGACGCTGCGGACGATAAGGAGAAGGGGGAAATTGACGAAATAACTGAGGGAAACTTCTGCGATGTTGCTCTTGCATGCAAGAAGAGTTGACTCGCAAGCGGAGGTGAATAACTGCCATGCACACGGGGTAAATCGCATCGACTTAACGTTGAGAACTATGAAAGCTCTGGAAAAGAACATCATCAAATTGTATGGACAAAATGTGAGGAGGCGGTCAAGCGGCACGACGCAATAAGCGAAGAAGTATGGTTTCATGTGAATGAGAAGAAGGTAATCGAGGCATCTTTCCCCACAGGCGTTTTAAATACAGTTTGGTTTGCTTTCGGATTGGGTTTCTGCGACCTTCTTGCTGTAGGATGCACTGGTGTAGAATTGGTAATGGAGGGAACTCTTGCAATTCTGCAGCCGAAAATAGAAAATCAAACAATACAATGTTATACAAGCCCAACGCCAAGAAGGTAATGCAAAACTGTAACTGGGTGGTTCGTTAGAATTAAAGTAGCATTTAGTGAGAATATGCGAAGAACAGAGTGTGGATAATTTTGTTAGCGGCCTGTTACTCGCACGTGCGCAAACCTCACCGACCTCATGCGCTACGTGCAAGGGGCACTGTGGAGTAGGACTTCTTCGACTTCCGGGAGGGCGGCACCGTCACCAGGACCGTCGTAAATAAAGCGATGGCTGCATTTTGTCCTTTTTTGCTTTCGAATAAATTCACAGCAGAAAGAAATGCGCCTGTATCATTTTTCCACTTCCCGTGCGCTAATTGGCGTTATTTCCCACCCCGATTGGGAGGGTGAGAGCTTTCATCCACATATGTGTTTACTTCAAGACTCCTAACCGATGCGTTATTCTCCACTCTGGACAGTTCATCAGACGCAATTAGGGCTCCCGGTGGTAATAAGTAATGATCCCACAAGTATTCTCTCTGCGTCCTTACACCAGGCGCCGGTGTAAAGCTTGTGCCTGGTGGAGTTGATGTGAGTTCAACATCGACAACGCTTTCCTTCGTCTAAAACCGCATTGCAAACTCGAAAAACTTAGGGGAAATTGGTGCCCCTGTCCTGCCTCTCGCCTTGGTGGTTATGCGGGGGGCTGAGAGTGATGCCAATTAGTTAAGATCCAACTCGCATTAGAGCGCAAGTGGGTTCAGCCACGCCGTGACATCTCACTGGGAATGTGGCGCACAGATGAGGAGTGATATAATTTCGACCAGCTCCACTTCATATCATAAAGTGGAGTTGAGCTCCGCTGTTTGTACTATTTTGATGTGCTTTTTTATTCTTCCAAAACCAATGAAATAGGTGTTAAATGGGAGTACAATTGCACTGGGCGGTTACGCTTCTTTGAATGTACATTTAACGAGATAAGTGTTGTGCCAGAGCGCGACACCACTTCTGTTAGGCGACACTGATATTACACGAAATGCAGCCCAAAATTGTTATCATTCTAAGAAAGTTCCGTCTCTCCCCGGTTCCACCTCGTGACGCTCAGTGATGCTGGCAAATCGGTGATGCACCATATGCAAACGCGCACTTACCCATCTTCATGAGGCAAAATTGTGCTTTCAAATGGCAGCTGTCGTCTCCATTTTCCACTCATGAGGCTACAAAATTCGTCAGTCTCTCCAGACATCCTCCCACGGGCTGAGGCCATAGGCGCGCCAATGTGGAGGTGGGTGGATAAGATGCATCGCTAAGCCGCCTCTCCCTACTTCCCGACCTCCCGAAGACTCCACTTCACTCCTCATCACTAGCTTCATACCGCCTGAGTGCATAGCAAGATTACATGACGATTTGGGGAAGTCGTTTAGGAGTCCATTGTCGGTTTTCAAACCTAACTTTTCTGGCATGTCCTCATGCAGTTAGTGTTAATTGTCACCTCTGTTACACCCGATCAACTGCAACTCACGCTGTATTAATCACCGACACTGATTACAATGGAGGGAAAGTCACAAAACCTTTTCAAAGTTCATTTAACTCGTCGGAAACGCGATGTAAACAGGTCAGCCACGTAGATGTTGTCCTGCTCGGGAGCCACTCTTGCACATATCAGTTTGCCTGCACAATTAGGTCGGCGTTGTCACCTACGTAGAACGGACGACTGGGTGAATTGCTCTCTTAAGGTCAAGCTTACATGTGACTGGACATAGGTGCTTAGCATCGCCAGCAACATTTGCGAGCATTCACGTGTTCTTTCAGTTACGCCCGAGATCATTTTGTCGTGAAGGTAGAAACGGCATGAATGCAAATCTATGGCGGAGTTGGTGTTTGGAACATACCCTTTCTCAACAGTCCACTTCATTTCGTTCCACGTTCTGCGTGGAAATATGATTGATAAGCGCTTCGCACATGATTGGTGGCAATTTCTACTCGATTCATCGTTTATTCGTGATGGTGAGATGACGTGGCCTTCTTCCCAGGCTACTTGCTTCAGTGGACATCGCAGTCTGCTGCCGCCTGTCTTCTCCTACCTCAAATATTGTAGCCGTGACGAAAGGCACTGACCACTTGACAAAGGCTGCGTCATCTGGTGCCTATGCTCGAAGCTCCCCTCTGCTGTGGAACACTGGTATTTCACCCGCCTCCCTCTGCCCACACCTACTTCGCAGTACTGTTGCTTTTTCGTCACTTTTTCTTCCCTAAAATAAAAATTACCTACAGTGCATACTGGCGCCCTCTCATCAGAGGCGAATGATGAAGTCCAAGTGCATTCTCCCTCGTGTGCGCACAGTCAACAGACAGACAAGGTGCCTTTCCACCACTAACAAGGGCACTTTCAGGAGTCTTGCGTCTGGCAATCAGCTTCAACATCGATGATGCAGAGCATGTGAAGTAAACTTCAGAGGAGGCTGTCGAGTGTCGCAGATAATTATGAAGCAGTGATATCAGAGGTGACGAAGAACGTGTGAATGGAACAGACCTATGTATTTGCCACTCGCCACGTGTCCCACCTGACTATAGGCCCAGATACATGAACCCCCAGCGTCCGGTATAGGCACCAGGTGGTGCGGCTTAGTGTCAGATGGTCAGTGCCTCCCGTCCTGGCTGCAAGATTGGAGGTAGGAGAAGACAGGCAGCACCCAGCTACTCAGCAGCAGACTGCGATATCGACGGAGACAAGTAGCCTGAACAGAAGGCCACGTCAACAGCAGTTTAAACCACGAAGTGAATTTCGAAGTGATTGTCAAAACTCCTGTCTTCACGTCCATGGCATGCGTGTCATACTGGCATCTAAAATTCTGTGGAGAATTCCGTGCATGCTGGGAACTGGGAAGTGGGCACCTCGGATCGGCTAGTCAAAGGGCCATCTGGTCCACGTTTCTGGATTCACTCAGACTGATTTAGTGGGCTTCCAGCACAAGCACCAGAACGCGCACCATCGTTTCCTCATTTTGTATTCCATATTAATTTGCCCAACAACAACTCGGACGGACTAAGTGTGCTTCCGTCGTCGTTCCACTTCACTCCACTCCCTTCAACTTCTCCTATCAACGCTCTTGGGCATCAAACGGGGATAGAAGAAGAAGAGCTGATTACACGAGTTGGAATGGCCAACTCAGTTTGACGTCCAGCTGTCGGGAAAAACTGTGTGAACACCATAACTCACATGATCTCCGACGACGCCATCCGGCAGGCTTGAATATTTCCTCTTGACAAATTGCCTTTTCTTACGCATCACCATGGCTTCCCACATTCTCAGGCATCTCAGACAAAGCAGTGTGTTCAATGAAAGGGAGCTCTGACTTGACCGGTTTCGTCGGGAAGGGCAGCTAGTGATTTTGGGAAGATTGCGAAGTCAGTGTATTCGCTGTGAGGTCCTTTTGTAGCGCTCCAAAATCGGCGCTGCCGCAGTCAGTGCAGCTGCGAAGTCATGAAAGAGCCTCAAGGCATGAATTCCCAATTCAGTTTGAAGGGACCTGGAGAGGCCAAGGCGACAGGAGTAGATTTTTTGTGGTCTAGAAATCACGTTTTTCGACTAGAACTCATGTTTGCCGGTGAAAGAAGACATTTGTACCCATGTCCTGATTCCGAGGACTTGGCTTGAAATATTGCATCTCTGACATTAGCGCGTGTTACTTCATGCCCTTCTTCAGACATTCAGCCTAACACCCAATCGACACTTCTTTTCGTACGCGTCACTTCGTCGACGACAGGAAACAAGTTGGCAGCGCTGTCTCCTGCGTCCCTTCTCAGTCCCCTCCTCCGTACGTCGATGTGTGTGCCGAAGAGGCAACGCACGTAAATGCTGGTTCTCGTGCTAGTTGAGCACAAAGGAGCGGAGTGGAGGGGGTAGTGAGACGGGTTGAGCTGTGGCCAACTAGTTGGCTGCCCAAATAGGCGGCAACTGCAGTCAGCTGAGTTCGAGCAGAGCACACACTTGCAAATGAGGAGTTGGTCGCCAACGCCAAGATCGAGGAAAAGTCGCTGACTTCAGGTCATCCAGTCGTTTTGTGTGCTCACTAGTCATCCATGTGTGATTCCATCTTACGCGGTGGTTTTTACTTGCGCTCGAAGTTTAGGGGCTATGAGATCGACTTGCAACTAACCACTTTGGCACCAAATGAATCTCGTTCACTGGCCCTCGGACGCCATTTGCCTTATGCCCTCATTCATCTGATTGTTCACCGTGGCGTGATGAATTTGTCCACTGGGAGGTAAGAACGGAGCTACTGATCAAAATGAATGCGTCTATCGTGCGTGAATGTAGTTTTTCTCCTGTCTCATCTCCAACCAACCAAGTGGCTCACTTTCTTTCCGCTCTGTATCTCAGTAGCCTACTCATTTACCACACGCTGCTCTCGTCCACCTATTCTCTGCACAAATTATGTCCGAAGTAGTGGGGGGCGAGAGTGTCCGCGGAGGAAAAGAATGAGTGCCATCGCAGCGATGCGACTAAAACTCTCCTGTTGATGTGGTGAAGCATGAAAGAAAATTTAGTAGTTCGATGAAATAGGCCATAACTCTTCTCTCATGGAGCAAAAAGTTCATTTGTCGACTCTGATATCGCAAATATTGTATTTAAAGAAGCGAGGTGGAGAAGGATGAGGCGGTTGAATGGGAAATGCTCTACGTCGGCTGAAAATCCTCTGCAGAGCGCAATTGCTCCATTTGCGGAAGCCACGAGTTCAGTTGACATCAGCTCGTCCTGTCATGGCGCCTACTTTCGCTGACGAGGCCTGTTTCCGCTTCGCTTCCTGTTTCAAGGGCTCCAGCAGGCCAAACAATTTCCTCCCCATTTTCTACACTTCCAAATGATCTGCGTCCACGTTTCCTCAACATACAAATTATAATACAGCAACAATGCACGCATTCCAAACCAGTAGAGCCGTACAAGTGTGCATTGTCCGACCTGCTGTTCTCCCCTTCCTCTGGATAATTGCTTGCAGGCAGCCGGCTCGACTTGTTCGTCGTGCATGGGCGGCCTACTGCATGGCTCAAAGTTGTCCAGCAGAGGGCAGGCATTTGCTCAACTCTGAATAATTCATTCGCCTACGAGCTCACTGGTCAACTGCGATCGCATGTCATTGATGTGTTTTATTCATGGTGATGTCTTCTCGATTGAAACTCCGCTCACCACTCAGAGTAGTTCTCAGACCATTTAGGAAATAATTCAATTCAATTGCAGCTCAGAGGTTAAGACGAAGAGAAGATGGAGGGTCCAGGTTGGAGAAGGAAGCCCTCTTCTGAGAGACAGACGAGAGGTAAGGAGAGTCTGGAGTCAATGAAGATAGTGGGGAAAGAAGTGATGAAAAGTGAGTAAACGTGGGACAGCTGACTGTACAGGACTAAATCCTGCTCAACTCTCCACCATCGCGACAGTCGGTCCAAAAATCTCCCCAGCGCCCGAGACCGTTGCTTTTTTCAGCTATGCACCATTTGACTCTGTGGAGCTATCCAATGCGGCGTTCTACACTCAAAAGTGTCCTTTCACTCAGATTTGGCTCCCTCTTTCTTCTCCCTAAACTCATCCTCAGCCTTTTGTCTTCACTCATGGAGTGGTGGATGAAGCTGTGGCCAGGCTACTGGTCGCCGACGGCAATTTCAACTCGCCTCAGGCATGAATGGAAGAGGAGAGGACAGGCTTTGCCTTTCGCAGGCTGGTAGCATGTGAAAATATCGGTTTAGGTCCCTTAGATGGCTTATGCAGTGAATGCCGAGCTGCATGGCGACGTTTGAGAGACTGGCGGTTCCTGTCTTCTGGCTTTTTCTTGCATATCCGCCATCGGCGTTGTGGATTGAATCCCTCAATACAGCACAGCCACTTGTCACACCCGTTCCTCGCCGTCTCTAACGGCCGCCGCAACGAGGGGTAACTGTCACTTTAACACATGTCATCTCTATGGTAACAATTAATGTGGTGGGGGCTAGATAAATATTTGTTTCAAATTTCACCTCTATTGATTCTCCGCAACATAAGTTTTTAATACCACTGTCGTGCTTTCCGACTTATAAACTACCGCTCTTCGACGAAGCATTGGAAGATTCGGTGGAGAAAGTGCAACCGCGCCTAGGAGGTTGTGACGGACTCTCCGATAAGAAGACAATGGGTCAAGACCAGCACCATCTCAGTCGATATACTGTACCTAGCTGGTTCCTGACTGGCGAAGTTCTTTACATCGTCCCGACACCTGAACACCTCTATTCACACAGCGGCTTACTCTCTCCCGAGACCGTTATTTTCATGCATAAACAGATCACTCCACATCAGGCCAGGCATGCCTGTCCCTTCTCTTGCCCGGCTACTTCAATTTGCTAATCGGAGAGGGACTAAAGCCGTTGTCGGACAGCACCCTTTGGGGTCTTAGCTGGGCCGCCTGTTTAGAGACAAGTGGCTCGAGCCTTAGAAAATAATACTCCTGTGGAGTGCTTCCTTCATGGTCAACACCTGAGGCGAGAAACATCACTCACTAAGGATCCCAAGAAATCTGGCAACCATAAGACAAGTTCAACCTCGCGACAATTCGAACACAATTAACATTGTTTGGAGGAATGTAATGGACTAGACACGTGCGGACGTGGTACGATGTCAGAGACCAGGAGAGCGACAGAAGTCGGAGACTTTATTCCTCGGATTATGCAAAGAGGACCACGTTAAACAAAGGTAGGTAGCTGTAAAAATCAG
>QEYB01001095.1:0-14048 GCA_017562135.1 Dipylidium caninum
GAACAACATTGAGAAGTGAATCGTGCGCTCTTTTGTGAACCTGATGAAACCAGATTCTCTTTCGCTATTACTATAGCAGAATCTTTGGCCATATTTCACGGTATGCCATTCATGACTGGATGTTTGATAGGCGACTTCGAGAAGACTGAGTCCATTCTCGTTGGTGGTAGGGTATTTGGAGTCCTTCTTACTAGTCGTGTGATGTGGGGCAAGAATAAACTACCTTGCACGTCGTCACATTATCATTGCCATTTCGTGGCGACACCTCAAGGCGTCTCCTCAACTTTTTCGGCCCAAACCCTTTCCTCTAAGGTCAACTCCTCATCGTGCTCTTCGTCGTTGCTGCGTGTTTCAGAAGCCCGGTGTTTCATGCTGCTCGCCGTCATAAATCCTGTTTATTTTTCTCTCGCTCTCTCAGAGGACATTCTCCTTACGGCAACAGTAAGGCATCGGCTTAACAAGGGACGCATCATAGCCCGATCGGCAGATTTGTTATGCACACATGTGATAGGAGACACAGCATCCCCAAGCGTTTAAGACTGTGCTTCAGAAGTTCTGTCAAACCCCAAACAAATGCCGTCTACATCGCGTCGATCTGGGACGAAGGGGTCGCAATGGCAGTGATTGTGAGAGCAACACGAATACGGGGAAGTAAGAACGTGATTATCGCTGTAATCGATGCCCACGCGACTACGTTCCCAGTCTAGCACATAGAGAAGTAGATAGTCGGCAATGAGGATGCAATTTCCGTTAGTAGAGTTTATTGTGGGGGAGGTAGACTATCATAAAGCGCAAAATGAGGAATTAATGTAAAATGACAGATCCAAATTCACTTGCGTATGCTCCTGCTCTCTCACCAAGCTCATTTACACATGCACGTGAATGCCTCAGTACAGCCTTGTGGGTGTACGTATGGGAGGCATTTGGGTTGGCTCTTCGCTATTTTCATGTTATCACGAAATTATACACCCTTTCATTGTCGATAAGCGAACCTCTACTTGTGCCTTGCGAATAGTTGAATTAATGCCGTCTCCCCTTCAGGCAACTAAATTATGGATTATGAAGAAGGTGGAAGATATTTAGACGCGACTTAAGTCAAAATACTTGCGTTCGACTCACACTTTGTCATATTTATCTCGATTATCACTCTCCCCTGCCTCGTTTAGCATGGGTGAAATACCAGTGACGTTGAGTTATACAACAAATTTCTTCATTGTTGGGTTACGTGCAAAAACTGCGGAATTAGACACTTTTAGAAAAACTGGAAGACAATCCTCATTGTCAAGTAGGCTGACTTTTCCGTTTCCTATTATGACGACCACAGTGTTGCACTTCTTTTCTGATTTTGTTAAGGAGAGCATCATTTTGGCACTCTTCGGACTAAAGCTTCTTGGATCTGTACGCCGAATCAGTGCCAGTAAATTAATTTCCAGCAGCTTATCGTTTTGTACCAAAAACCTCCACCAAATCTTCACCATTTCTACTGACAAATCCGATATCTTTGCATGAGGCATTCTGCTTCTTCCTAGCACTGACACTTGAATGAATGATATGTGACTGGAGGAGGGAGGAGGTTGCGTTTACGCCTAGCAAGCTCACGGATATCTCCACGAGTATTGAGTGTCTCGAGCTAATTCGGTTTCAGCGTCGTCAACCTCAGCGTGACTTGTTCTGCGGCTAGGTGAACAAACGTAGCGGTAGTAGTGAAGTGTGAAGGAACAGGCAAATGTATTTGGCACCAGTCCTGGTAACATTTTATGGACTCTTCGGCCCCTTTAGATGCATTTTGGCACTCAGTATCACTATCAGCTGCAATGCTAAGGCAGTTGGTGCTGGCATAATAAGATGAAAAAAAAAGAAATATATACATGGGCTGCAAGCCGTGGCGTCTCTCAATCTCTTTATTACTGAGGCCGATCTTCACAATCCTCTCTTTGTCCGAGATGAGGCAGACCCAGCCAGGTAAGCAGAATGGGCATGTTGAATCAATTGCCATTAGAAACAGTGGTGAGACGTCCAAGTTACTTTCATGGGTACAATTGAGATGGCATGGCAAACAGTTGGAAGCCAGTCAATCCGTCGAACTGTTGGGCATAAGGACCGCATAATGTATGCCCGTAGTGATCACTATAAACATACTTTGTCCTAACAGGATTCAACTTTGGTCACCCTTAAAGCCCACCAGCTATTCCGCATAACGAATTCATGTAGAATAAGGATGGTAAACAAATATTTCTCGGTGTCCGAATCTTAACCACTGCCGAGTGCTCAAAAACTCGGCGAGAGGTAAGGGAAAGCAGAAATTGACAGATAAGTGAGACTTAGGTGAATTGGATTTGTGCGTCCGGATTACATGCATTGGCGAGGAGAAGTGGAAAAAACAGTCAGAAGGCGACTTGGGAACTTGTGTCAAGCGGCATCATTGAGTGTGGCGTTGACTCAAGTGTCAGACATCGGTGCGATGATTGAGACCGTTGCGCCGTACAAATAATAGTAATGTAAAACCCAGTACTGTGTGCACGACGTAGATATAGTAGTAACTGGAGGGCCATGAGATAGAGCAGGAGTTACCAAGAGGCGGTGAATACACGGGTCGTCATATGGTGTTTTAATGTCAACGACAGTTGGAACACCCCGGGAAAATCCCTGAAAAAAGTAGGATTCTGACGAGGACGACGAAATATCGAGGAGATTGAAGAGGCAGGATAATGGCGGGGGAGGAGGAAGTATGAGTATCCGAAGCCCAGATATCGCAGTAATGGGAATTAAAAACCAAACCGATGTGAGTGAGGATGGATATAAGCGGTAGGTGAAGCACATTAGACGTGGTAGGAAAGAGAAATAAAAAAAAAAAAAAAAAAAAAAAAAAAAAAAAAACCGGGGGTAAAAAAAGAAAAAAAAAAAAACAAAAAAAAAAGAAAAGAAAAAAAAAAAAAAAAGAAAAAAAAAAAAAATAAAAAAAAAAGTAAAAAAAAAAAAAATGACATATTTGACACAATGAAAGCGACTGGGTGACTGTCTTCGCCCTCTACGTTTCATAGTGCTGCCGACAACTTTCGTGTCCATTTTTCACCATTTTCCGGCTAACTACTCAATCGATTGCTCCCGTCCACAGTAGCCAAAGCAAAGCAAGTATCTGCAAGTGTGGAAATCCAGAAGCGCAAGCAGAACTCAATATTTTGACTTTTCTTTCGAGTCTAACTTCGTTCCCATGGCAATCAAACATCCGCAATTTTCGGAAGTCCCAAGGTGAAACAAACTGGTTTTAACCATTTAGAAGTTGCACACCAGGATATTCTTTTGGATAGCAGATAAGGAAGGAGACGGTGTATGAATGTTCAGCGTGGAACGACACGGTTTTTCAGGAACTACGTGAAATATGAAGAAGGCAAGATTGCGGGCAATGCAAAATTAACACGACTGAAGCACAAGTTGAAAGGTCTCAGTTAATATGATTAAAACAAGATTATGCGGCACATACGTGCGGTCCTCGTAACTGACGGATACCATAATCCGAACTTGGCTGCATTCACACCACATTACACAAGGTTTCTTCTTAAATTACATGATATGGTGAATCGGGTGGGTGTGGAGATGTGGCTGGGCCAAGGTCACGTTTTAAATTTGAAGGAAGTATCCGCAGACGAGAGAGAGAGGTGAGTTACAGGCCTTGCCGGAAACAATGTGTAGTCGCGATACAACTGGGTGTTGAGGCGCGATTTCGCGAAGCAAAGTCATCGCACCTATCGGTCTTGATTATGCTACTTTCTCAGTCAGCTATTCGGATTTTTCGACGCTTTTCTTAAGCAGCTCCTTCACGTCTTGGATATGCTCGACTAAAAAAATCGCAACTACTCGAGTAAGATTGTTGTTTGAAAAATTCACGCTAACTCATCTAACTTTTAAACAACAGACCTCAACGTAGTCTTTTAAGATAATAAATTTGGGATGAACTACATTAAGAGGTTAATTTAAAGTCATTACTCCCATTTTATCTACTTCACTGCTCACAGCACACTTCGTTGCGCTCATGCGAAGCGGCCGCAAAATGCGGTGAACCAGAGAATTCTCCCTGTATTCATTTGTCATATGTCATGCCAAAGGAATAGGAATAAAGGTAGCAACTCGAAGATTAAATGACTTCGAGCACCAAAACTGCACCCCCACTTCCAAACCAAGCATTTTCGCATAACGGAACTACTGGCTTTTTCCCTCAACTAAATTTGCGGTCAAGTCCTTTTCCAACTAACTCCCGTAGCAAAAAAATGCAAACTTCTTGCTGCCGATTTCACAAAGTCGCATCCATTGTCAGAGCTGTATAGATATCTGGTCCGAAACCAACAAATCAACGGTACAACACAGCATGCGAACTCAACTTTCTTCTATTCGGATTCGTTAGCTTCTAAGGTGACTTCGGGACAATTTATCTTGCATAAAACAAGTAATCCGCACTTTCGCTTGATGGTGGGATGTTGCAGACTTCAAATTTTGTCTGAACATCCTCCTGCATGTACCCACAAAACCCCCTTCTTACTCAATGGAAGGCTCACGTTGGCCGTGGAATTTTCCTTCCTCCCACACCCAAACGAAGATCTTATAAATGGAAGGCAACTCCCTTCAGATAAGCCTTCGAACGAACAGTGGCCTGCCAAGCCACTTGGCCTTCGAGGCTGCTGTGTTGTTAAGGCAATAAACAATTCTCTAACACACGACTTCCTACCCACCATCGACTAAGTTTGGACCAACTCCCCTATTCCGTCATCTGTCATTCGTTCATTATTCTTTCATTCATTCCATGCAGTCATTTCACCGCACATCCCGCCACCACAATTCTACGAGTTGACTGAGAAGAGCGCTACTACCCTAGCAGGTGGACCAGTTGTTAGAAGCCATTAACTGTAATCTAATTCCCCAAGAGATATGTAGAGGTCACTCTCTAATGCAAAACCTCCTCGCATGCCCTGGCCGGGCAACAATCACTTTTGCCTTCTCCCGCAACCACCAAACACGCGTCATCTCCGCGTACGTGAACCATTGCGGGGCCTGCCGCCATGAGTAGGTGGTAGGAGAGGTTAGGGGATGAGCAATTGCCTTCATATTACCACTCCATGGTAGGTGCACGAATACTCGTCCACGCGACAGGCATCGTCACGATCGAGAAGACCAGCGTCTTCCACAACTTCGAGATTTATTACATTCCTTCCCAGTGCAGAGACTGACCGGACCGACTTTGGCATACTTACCGCTCATTTGCAAGTTCACCCTCGACAGCTTACACAACCAATTTTTCCGCTATCCTCCTCACTCAAGAGGCAGAGAAGTAGGCGCGTTTTGAGAACGAGTTTGGAGGAGAAGCAAGTCGACTGTCACTCATGCAGGAGTTACATTCCGTTGGTGCGCCGAAAGTTTTCATCGACTTGAGAGGCTAACCAAAGCCAAATTAGGTCTCTGTGAGAGCAGTGGACTGCATTGTTACACGTTAGCTGAGAGAATTGGCAGCGGCTCAAATGCCCATGTACTCCTCAACGCCTACCGGAGCCACTCAGTTTACACGGTAGACTTCACACGAACACCGAGATTCAGTATCTTGGCGAGGTAGTTGCATACGGGCCGTGTTATAACTGCACCTTACGATCAACGGGCGAGCCTTGCAATCACGCTGCCAAACTGAAAGCAAAAGCCAGCTAAAAGACTCCTACACAGCTTAATGAGCCTCAGTTCGCAAACTGGCTCGTTCATACTATGGGCGCTATACACGGGTGTGTTGAGAGGGACCACGTGCGGACAGAAATTAATTTTTATCACTCTTTTTAAAGACGGCGTCTACTTTCCCAAGAATATGAGGACGGCCCGTGGAGGATTGCGGTCAGAATAAGACCAAGTGCACTGCTTGTTATGAGCGAGCGCACCAGGACATCCGTACATCAAACCATGTGCCGCACACGCACCCCATGAAAGATCGTTCACAAGGCCACGTGGTACAAAGAGCCCACGGGTGAGAACTGAGCGATGAATGTAGAAAACAATGCCAGTCGCCAATCGCCTTTCATTGTCGGCCCTGTCTTCGTCCCCCTCTCGCTCAATAAGCTTCGAAATCCACTTCGTCTTCGCATCGCCTCGCACGTCTATTTATCCTCTACGCCTTACCTCACAATCGCGTGGAGTGTTTCGCTTTCCATACTTCGAGACTCAGCATTCTGTGGACTGGTGCTGACATCGTGCCACTCTGTTCTCGATCTGCTTCAACTAAACCAACACTCTTTCCCCTTCTCGCATATCCCATCATCAACTGTCTGCCCCTAAATATCAGACGGTTTCATGTAAAGAAAGGGAGCCCTCCATTTCTGCCAGCAAGGGGATCTCGCGTTTCTACGGAACGTATGCATGACAATTTGGCTTTGTTTATAATATATACACAACACACACACACACAGACACAACTCGATGCTCTGATTGCCGGTGTTTTTTATAGCACGACCGCATGTCTCCTGCCCTCTCGCAGCCTGCTGAGGATTGCGAATGTCTCGAAGTGGAACAGCAGCTCTTAGGTAAAGTGGAAGCAGCGGAATGTGGTCGAATGAATTGGAGCGTCTCGAAGTTCGTCTGTCTCACAATTGCCTGTGCCACTGAATGCCCTGTCGATTGATACTTGCAGCCATTGAGCTCTATTTTGCAGACAGCACGGTTCTTCTTCTGTCGACATCTTCAACTCGTCAGTGAGATTGCGGCGTGACGTCGTGGTCGTTGGCACCTCTTTCACGCGGAATTCATCAAGCCAGCCCTTTCTATCCCACTTTTTCTGCTACATGCCATGATCGCGCACTTGACCACGCTAAACAATAGCCACTAGACAACAAAAACGCGGTTTCACTATCCCATCTAAATTTAGTCTCCGATGAGGTTGGTTGACGTAATTGGCAGGTGAAGATGCGACCGAGATGCGAATTGAATGCGGAGAATTTCTCCACCGACGTGTTCAGATCAAATTTCGTCGGCTAGGAGATATGCACGTTAACGTCATGCAGTGTGGGCGTCCTGAATGTGTTGAGATCTGGTTGATCTGGCGAGATGAAGAACGGAACTTTCGTTCTGAAGCGCGAAACACAAAACTGACAGTTTGGAGACCAGTTCGTGGAGTGCTTGCACAGCTTTTTTATCTCATTCTCGCAATTTTGTGGCAATGCCACTCTGCAAACTGCTCAAACTCAAACACCACACCGACATTGCGCACAACAGTCAATCTTGTGTCACACACCGTCGTCTATGCGTATTTCACCCATCAAGGAGAGACAATTCCCTGTAGGGTCGAGCCGATCGGAACTACTTTATCACACCCCCTTCACCCCCCTTGGTCGAGATGTGTATCCATTCAAAGTTTCTTGCTCATTGCATATGTAATCATTGCGCTTATGTGTGACACCCGGAATTTGTAAGATTGGCGTACGAGGTTTTTGACATAGGCAAAACAATGGAACAGTTCGCGTGCGAGCTAACCAAATCGTTCTTGTCTCCAACGTGTAATACCGGTACGCGTTTATTATATACGTGCGCGCCAGAGTGGCCAATAATCCCTGACTGCCTGATAAAACCGTCTAGACAACGTGAAGTGTCGTGTTTCTCCGCCGGCGACGCATATTTCTTAGTTGTTCGCGTCTCTACAACAGATTGACTAATATACAAACGCAGCTGAAAGAAGCAGTATTGTTGAGCCAAGTCCGTGTAGCTCTCCATCATTGCACTGGTTGCGGGCGTGTGGAATCAAAGCTGCCTGCAATCTCCGCTTTCCCATAGCTCGCGCAACTGAAGGTATCTGTGAAATCTTGCGTTACGGCTGTGTCTCGTTTATGCAAAGTGCTCCTCCATCATATCTCTCGCTACCACTCAACAATGGCTTATGTTGCACTGTAGACGTAGATGATGTTTAAGATTTGTTCTATCTTCTTCCAAACGATCCATTTACTTCCCCCCCCCCCCCCCCCTAGTATTCGTGTACATATGCCCCTCATTCGACCCTTTCTGCACGGGCAAGCAGACATTACTGACTGCCAATGTGTCGGTGACTACGTGAAACTCTGAAATGCCCATTAAGCAGGGGTCCTCAAAACTCACCCTTCATCACATCCTTATTTCGCGTTGGAAGCGCAGACATTAATCCCTGTCGCGCGGCCTCACTTAGGATTTCTCAAACATCCCACTGTTGTGCATTTGTGCTGTGCACTTGATTGGTATTCACCAACGCATGACACAGTCTATCAGAATTTCCATTCTTCACTTCCGTCCCAGCGGAGCACTCTCACTCTGTACGGGACATGAAAAGACAGGCGTAGAGCTTCAAAACATTTTCCCTTTTCTCATTTGTTCCCCTCTTCTTCTCTGCATCCCTCTCTCCTGCCTTCCCTCCCACCTCTCCGCATAAACTCTCATTTCGCGTGGCAGAAGAAGTATTCCATTGATCTGCATTGTAATATGCGCCGTTTGTTGGTCGTCACGAAGTTCTTCGAAACACTATCGTCAATCACCCAGCGCTCGTATTCTGCGTCCGCTAACGGGATGTCTCGCTCATCTATCCATCCTCCTCATTCTCGATGCAGTGTAGAGAGCGAAGTCGCGTGCTTTTGGTACAATGCATTCTCTCACTTTTCGCTCTGTTTGGAGCGGCCTTCCACCCAGCCATCTCCATAATTCGAGGTGATTTATTTTCGTCCTAACGCACGCCTTCCTATCTCATGGCCCTCATGTCCAACATGTTAGCTGACCTCCCATCCCTGCAAATTCACCCACCACGTAACCTGGCCGACAGTTCACATAGAGCGGCAACGCGTAGCCAAAAGCGATGTGTTTTCCACTTTGGGCATCAACTGGATGGTGTGGGTATGCGAATTTACATATCGAGAGTAAATGACATGGTGGATTTTAAGGTGAAAGGAGAAGGGAGGAAAGGAGGGGGCGGAGAGGAGTGGAGTGGAGTGGAGTGGAATGGGATTGGGAGGCTGAAATAAGCAAGATGGCATTCATGTGTAGCCTTTGGCTTGAAGCCCGCGTCAAGTCTAGCCTATGTACTACCAATCATCATCCAACCAATCCTGCAGGATAACTTCGGTGACGATGTCCATCCACCTGACGGCTCGATTACCGCTAGGGCTGTACTGACCGCGATCCGACGCCTTTTATATTCCTACTAAACTGCACACACAGCCCACACCTACACCACTAGCCACATATTTCCACGGTTCTTTTCTGTTATGCTCTTCATCCATTTCTTCCTGATGCGGTAGCTGGGCCAATGCGTTTCGTTTTGAACACGAGGCATCAAATATTGACTCCGAGGAGGTAGGCATGAATGCTCAGAAAGGTATGCAGCAGCGACTCTACGATGTTTCTTATTCGGCACATTGGCTGGAGTCGCATAGGAGTTCAGTTTGCGTTCAGGGTTAGTAAGATAATTGGAAGTCTTCTCATGCACAATACAAGAAAAATGCTTGTTTTCATGGTACGTTAGAAGTGGAAGTGTGGGGCAAAATTTCCCTTAACTTGTGTCATGTAAAACGGAAGATTCATTTGCACTGTGAGATTGGGACACACACAATATAAGGCTCGATCTCTCCCTCACGCCCTTGCTTGAATTTTAAAAATGGCACACGAATTTGGCCAAATATTCACCCATCGGCACAAGATATGATTGGCCTCGTTCCTCAGTTTTCTCATTCGTTCCAATCCTACTTTTACCTCACTCTCGGTACTCACTGGAGTGAGAGAGCTATTTTAAACACCTGACTGCAAGGAAGCCGATGAGAGATTTAATTCCTCTCCTTCAGTAATGCTGAGTATGCCGACTCCTACTTTCGCTTTCATGGTACAAACACGGAATACAACCATACTCCCTTGTACACGGGCACCCTACAAGAAAATGAGCAGAGCCTGCTCTCCTCCTTCGATCCTACTTCGACACGTATCCACAATTTACGAATGCCACTGCCACATGCCTTCACTTTCTAGCAAACATAACGTAGCTCTCGTTATTCAAACAGCTGATCGCCGCGCCATTCAAGAGTGTCACACTTTCCTCGGCATCTTCCACCCCTCGTATCTCCACTCCACCTTCACCTCCACCTCCACCTCCTCCGTCTTCTCCTTCGCCTACATTACATGTGGTTATTGCGTGTGTGACTTCCAAAATGATTAAGTTTACGCTGAGCAGTGTGTGCAACACACAACAAACATTTTATGAGATATTTAGCCTAATCACATTTGACAGTGTAGAGCCTCAAACACTAGAGCATTAGAACTGCACACAATTGATGTGAATCTCTTGTCCCCCCTTCCCCCTCCTTTTCTCTCCCCCCCTTCCCCCCTTCATCCCTCCCCTTTGTACCTCCCTCCCCCTTCCCTCCCCCCCTCTCCCGGATGTCGAATGTTACGGTGGATGAAGAGCGTTAAATTGTTGAGACAGACACTCATCGGAACGCCCCACAGAGCAACAAATCTTTTCTCTAGACTGAAAGAAGAAGTGGCATCCTTATTTGGTAGAAATGTGGAAGGAGGTCAAAATTGCAACAACTGAAAAGTGTATTCATCCCACCCATCGCGAACTTTTCACATTCTCTCCCATTGTCTCAAACCGTATGACTTGAGCCATCTGGCCTACAACTCCGTGACGATCAGCACGAAATTTTAACTTTACTTTACATAGTACCACTGCCAAGACCTCTCTGCTCTCCAGCGAGTATCGACTGAGAACGTCTGCTCCACAAACAGTCCGAGATCACTTTGGAACAGCCATACGTGTGGCTAATCTCGTTACCAACGGATTTTTTTCATAATCAACTCACAGCGTCAAAGGTGTTATCTTCATGGTGTCTTCGCATTTACCCCTCTCTTCATTTGCACAAGATCTGCGAAAGGAGCAGCTTATGGTGAGTAACCTGAGGGATGTTCTCAGGGTGGCCGAAAATAGCAAGCATCTCTTGAAAGAATGTGACACAGAGAGGATATCCTGCGCAGCGACATTATCGGTTTAACTGACATGGAAGGAGGGAGGGAGTGAGGAGCAGTGGAAGCGGAGTAGAGTGGAGGGGAAGAGGAGAGGCTGAAATAAGGAGATTTAGTCATGCATTGTTCGTCTCGAAGCCTGCATCCGCCTAGACTTCGGCTACCTTGTCATCAATAATCCCTACAGGCCCTAAATCCGTACGAGTGCATCCATCCGGATTGCCGACTCTGCCCTGCCCGCGGTCCAACGCCTTTTCGACCATCTACCTTGCCTTCCATATTATTGTTCTCGGAACGGTAGCTGCGCCAAAGCAGCTATTTCTACCACGCGGTACAACTATTGGCTCGAAGAGGAGGAGAATGAATGCCACAATGGAATTACAGAATCTACGGATGAACCTTAGGCACACGAGGTAGTGCAAGGAAGCTCACCGGCGATTAGTAGGACAAATGTTAGCAATTCAAGTCTTCTCCTGATCAATTTTGGGAAAAATGCTGCTTTATACGATTTGAAGAGTGGAAAGTGTACACTTTTCATTCGGCGCGGACTGGACGGTGTATCACGTAGCACAAGTGGTGCGCCAGGACGAATTCCGCGTACATGGAATAGGAGGAGGTAAGTGAATCCGACAGGATCTTGGAGTGAGCATGTAGTACGCGCAGATCCTTTAAACAATTCAGTCAACGTCGGGGTAGAGGGTGGAATCGCTAAAACCAAGATGCACTCAGAAAATTAGGAAAGGAACCAGGAGTTTCTCTCAGGTTGAGATTGAATCGTCATCAAACGTCCTGCTCCCCTCCACTTGCCCCAATATATATTCGACAGGTCGTCAGTCGTCACTCTCACCCTCAGTCACTCCACCTCCTCCACCCTCAAACCTACTCTCGCCTCTGCCCACCTTGCCCCCTTGCCCCGTCCAATCTTACTATCTCTTCTCAATACCTACCTGCTATATGCAACACTTCACTTCTGATCGCCACACTACTGTGTGTGTGCCACACCCTCTGATGGACTTTCACTATTTACAAGAGGCAAAACACGCTTCTCACCCTCCCCCCTGCCTTTCATCCTCTCCCCATTATATTCCCCCGAATGTTATTTTCGGATTACTTCGACCTCGCCCACTTTCTCCTAACTCCGTGTAATCCACATCCATGTGCTGTTTTGATGAAAATCGTTGTTTTGAATAATGCATGCAAATCTATGCAATCTTGATTCACTTAAAAGACGTGCGCACGATAATCCCGCCCTTTTGTGTGAGAGAGTCGTGACATCGACGTTTTTTTGCTATTACAAGAGCCAAACCTATGGCTTGTTCCAGCGGCATGCATAGATGGGGGTGCTCGATGGAGGAATTTCAAAATTGGAAGAAGTAATTTCGCTCTCATTGTTGTAGAGTAGTTGGTGGCCTTCTTACTAGTCGTGTGAATGTGTGGGGAAGAATAAACCGACTTTGCTGCGCTCGCCACATCGCAATCGCCATTGCCATGGGCATTGCATTGAGATTGAGATTGAGATTGAGATTCAAGGCGCCTCCTCAACTTTTGTGACCTCCATCCACTTCCTCAAATTCCCACTACTCCTCTCTCCTGGCGCTCTTCTATACCTCTTGTTTATGCGTTGCTCCACATCGGCATGAACATCGTTTTAACCCAGGCAAGGTCATATAATTACCAAAACGATGTTTTCCCTCCCACCCTGTCATGACATACTGGCGTCCGAGAAGGACTGAGTTCTCTGAAAGGTTTGCGATTTGCAGCTATCCATGTTCACACGGAATTCACTACATCTCGTCGCTTTGGGAGGGGCGGGCGCTGCAGCACTGACAGCATGCCACATGGAATAGGAGTAGGTAGAATTGGAAGTTGTCCTCACCCGATCTCATCACACCCAGCATTGCCCAAACTAGTGCATCGAGGGAATAGACAGTTTGGCACCGAGGTTACATATCAACGCCTTCAGCTAATTTGGCGCAAAGCTTAGACCATCCTCGTGTTTAAGATCAATCAAATAATTTGAAGCAGAGATGCACATAATTTCTGTCCTACCCGTGGTCTCTCAAACACACCCGTGTATTGCATGAGTATAACACGCGTCAGTTTTGCGAACTTGAGGCTCATTTAGGAGGCTTTTGTAGAGCATGCGTCTTTGTGCTCTTTTCAGTGTCGCACGTCGAATTGCCAGGCCTGCCCTCTTGCACTAGGTCATTTAAAACACGCCGTGCACACTCGCCAGATACTGTTCGGTGTTTCTTGAGTCTACCTGTCAAACTGTGCTCGGTAGGCCGTGAAGCTTACATGGGCATTTGGAGCCCGGCTGCCATTTCTCTCAGCTAAAACGTGTACAATGGCAGTCCACTGCTCTACAGCAGACCTAATTTTGGTTAAGGTTAGCCTCAAGTGTGATGAAAACTTTCCGCAACCAACGATGTACTCCTGCCATGGTGACATCGACTGCTTCTCCTCCAACTCGTTCTCAAAAACCGCCTACTTTCTCCTCTTTGAGTGAGGAGGGATAAGCGAAAAATTGTTGTGTAAGCTGTCGAGGGGCTAAACTTGCGAGCCGTAGTATGCAAAGTCGTCGATCAGTCTCTGCACTCGGGAAGACATGTAATTAAATCTCGAGTCGTGGAAGACCGTGTCTCTCCATCGTGGCGATCCTTCGCTGGACCCGAGGTATTCGTCACCTAACCATGGAGTTGGTAATATCGAAGGCAATTGCTCATCCCCTACCCTCCTATCCTACCACCTACTATGCGTGGCAGGCCCGCGATGTTCACGACGCGGAGATGAAACCGTGTTGGTGGTGCGGGAGAACGGCAAAAGTGATTGTTGGCCTGGCCAGGGATGCGAGCAGAGATTTGCATGTGAGAGTTGACCTCACATATCTCTTGGGGATTTAATTACCATCTTAATGGCTTCTACAAAACTGGTCCACCTCATAGTAGTAGCGCTCATTTCTCAGTCACTCGTAAATTGTTGGTGGTGTGCGGTGAACTGACTGCATGGATGAATGAAGAGAGAATGGAATGAACGAATGAGCCAGATGACGGCAAGGA
>QEYB01001097.1:0-18923 GCA_017562135.1 Dipylidium caninum
TTCCGTCAGAGAGAGATATCGGTCTACCTTTGTGAGTTAAAATCCTACGGCTTGTCTGCAGTATGCACAATTTCAGTCGTTATCAAGGAACAGCAGGCAACGGTACGAGGTTCGACGCGTGAGCCAGAAGACCTAGTAGGTCAGCCAAATTTTAACTCGCAAAAACCAAATGGTAGTCAGTAGAAAGAAGGGACAAAAGGCATGGCAATCGCGGTGACCGGCGTCCGTTCATTTGCGTATTCACTTATCTCTTTACCGACAATATTAACGACAGTCTGTTCCTCCATTTCCTGTGTGTAACAAGATGGCCCTTTGAGAGTGCGTCTGACGATAACATTAAATAAATACCTTTTAGCAGAGATATGAACTAACATTTGGCGCACTTCGCATAAGTCACAGAAAAGCAACATGCCCGTCGAAAGGAGGGCATCGTTCCTAAACAATCATAAGAAGGTAACGGACAATTGAAGAAGGAGTAAAGGTCTCGCTACATTCCTCACACTTTAGTCTTTCAAAGACTAACAAGACAGAAATTATCAACGCCCTTATGAAGATACTAATCTGAGGATAATGGCATTTAGTCAATGTATGTGACAGCGGTAACGAGGAGGCAGACGAGAGACTGAGCTATTCTACACCTCGCACTACCTTGAGTAAGCGAATAGCATGCTGCTTTCAGCACTAAAAACAAGTTAACATGATGCTTTACGTATCCGAACGGCTGCGCAAACTGTATTTCGGAATATGCTCTTGCAACCGATTTCCAAGTTTTACTTTTAGCCCGCTTGAGGCCGACTGAAGATAATTATATTGCTAAGTTGAGTCATAAGGTGACTTTTAACGCTGCACAATTTCTAACAGGTCACCCCATTCGTGTGTTTCGAGAGAGCTGCCCAAAATGGGGAACATAAATGCTGTCTCAACTCCTTTGACTACTGGCCAACCGGGCGACCAATTTAACATTCTATTCACTTCCTTGTACTTCTTTCTAACGCGAAAGCCTTCGTGTCATTCAAAATTGAACTTTACCTGTCTGGGCGGTATAGGTGACAGGGATCCCTGAAACTCTGCTCTAAAAACATCAAAGGGATTTTAGTGAACGGTCGAACGTTGGAACAGACGCAGCAGAAAGATAGCGGAGTCTCCAACGGAATGGCATGACCTGCAACTGTGAAACGCTCAAAGATCCTTTCTTCCTCAGCACCTTCATTCCTCACTTGCATCTGTCTATCAGTCTTTACTATTTCTGCAACGACTTAATCAAGCTTCTTGGTATGCTCAACACATCCAATCAAACTCCATTCAGTTAAAGTAACTGTCGCCTACTACAATGTGCCCATTTGCCACGGATCCACTTCGCCCTCGATTCGTCACAAAATTTCGCTACACTACATGATTCTGCACAGGCTGCAAAAGAACTCGTTGTACTTGGACTTGGTCTTCTTTCACCATACATGGACTAGTTACAATCAACTGTGCTGCTTCTCCCACCAATACCCTCGCACTTATCCCAACTTATCCCTCCAGTCTTGATGCATTGTCAGGATTTGAGGTCGCTTATTTCCTATTTCACCTCAATTCTCACCCATGGGAAGAGGATTGACTGGGAATGCTCGTGGGCGCTGCCGCTCAATAGTAATCCCCCACTCAAGTGGATTCGAGTAGTTGTAGAATTCCTCTGTGTTCAGCATTCGTGGAGGCCGAAAATGCACAGTTTGATTGACCGTTGGTAACTCATTGACTGAATTGGAGTTGATGAATTAAAAGTGGAAACAGTAGCCTCAAGGGAAAGATGGACAGGATCGAGGGGATAATCAACGGTGGCAAAACTCATCCCGGTAACATTTTGTGAACATCAAATTGCATCTTTTATTCAGTAGAAATGACTATCCCATTTATTTCCTGATTAAGATGGGCTTGTGCGGGAAGGCAAACTAGCACAGATCGGCAGATGAATAGTGGTGGGGATGGAATGGTGGGTTATAGCGCGCTCAGAGGAATTAGGAATATGTTTTGTCAACATGCATTGCATACCTGGTTTTTTCTCTACTCGACAGGTGTCATTAGAAGTACTGTGCGAAATCCACTGACTATCACTGTTTTTGAGTTCGTCGTCCCCATACGGAAGAGAAACATGCAATGGCGGTGACATAGGGGTCATCAATATGACTCACATTCATAATTTGAATAGAGCGAATCGCCTTGTCACATGAGACAAAGAATAACTTCCAGCCGGGAAATGGAGTAGTTAAGCTTGCCTTATTGCCGCTTCTCTAACAATATGTGAACAAATGCAAACGGCTCGGGAAACGCCTAATAAGCCTATCTGCAAAATCCCTAATCGAAAGATCTCTGTAACTGAAACGCAAGTATGGCTGCCAACTGACAAAACAATTGAAGACTTATGCTTGAACTTGCGAAATTCGGGTGAAGCAATCTGAATGTCCAGGAGATTCCTGCCAAACGATTTCCAGGTGACTGAGCAATAGGAGGCCACTTGATGATCTAATGCGTTGTAAGTGCCGGTCACGAGGTGATTTTAATGGTACTCCTAATTTCTGCCGTCTTGCATGTCTCCTTCGGCCCCAGTTGGCCTGAAAAATGCAGAAAAAGAACAAGTTTGCAGCAACTCATCCACCACACCGATTCTTCTTCCTCTCCTTTCTTCAACATACTGAACACACTTTCCGTGTACATTAAGCCCTACTCACTAGTTGGGCCGCGTTCTCTGTCTGATAACTGTGAGAAACGTCACTGTGTTACTAAACAAAAAGTGGAGATTTACAGAGAGTGGTGGGGAGAGAAAGCGCGAAGAGAGGGAGCAGGAAAAGGAAAGGTATCATAACTTTCGTGGAATAGGCTAGGTGAGTTTGTTGCACCCGACATTCAATTTATACCTTGAAGCATGTATTTTGTCACCGGCTCTAGTGTGCGTTCACCAAGTAGGTCATTGTCTCTGGGATCTTGCCCTTGATAAGCCTTAAGGGACCGCAGATTCACCTCAAATGATAGGCACATGTTTTGTGCCATTGTCGCCACTACTCTTTTCACGAACACCAAATTGAAGAGCGGGCATGTGCAGAAATAGGAGTATAAGAGTGTGGTGATGTTAGGGATAGGACTGAAGAAGGTCGTGCGCTTGTACCCAGACAACACGTAAACGAAGAGGGAATTTGGAAGAGTTCGAGACGAAGGGTGGGTGTGGAAGGCACAAGGAGTGAACCCTCAGTTGATCAATGGTGTAAATCAGCATATCGTGGACGTCCATTGGGTCTGTTGCCCTCGGAGAGTGGCTGTGAGGCAGGCGAGAAAGCAACCTATTGTCGGAGTCATCATGTTCAAACAAAAACTGATGGCCGAGAAGAGGTGAGGTCATCATTTAAGTTATTCAGAATTCCTGCTCTAAATCCCATCGAAGCGAAAAAATTGCTCCAACGTTCTCCCGTTGCCTGTGGCATGAAGCTGCGTAAGCTCTGCAATGTCCTGAGTCGAGTAATCAGCACTTTTTCCACGCGATACCACGATTGCAGTCATGCAGTTAAGCCAATTACCTAGAATGTTTCACTTTGTTACTACATGGACAAAGTAATTCCATTCACGTGTTTGCGATCATTTCCACTGCCTATTAGGACTTGACTAATCCACTTTGGTGCTCATTCTGTCGCCAAATTATACTGCGTTCTGGACAGCTGCCTGAAATGGATATTGCAAAGCGTTTTAACACTGAGCTAACTACTGAAAGCACTGATTTTTCACTCTTAATTTGCTTCCTTATCATGAAAAAGATAGATGACAATGCTTGTCACTTCTGTTGTGAGGCACCGCGGAAACCGGTGACGGTAGAAATTGTAGAAAAAACCCAGGTACAGCAGCAACAAGCTTAGATTTCGCGGAATGAGGAGTTGACGAGCAAAGCAAACTCGATTCAACTTTATAAAACTGGAAGCCTGTTCTGCTGCAATATGATTTCCATCATCTAAAATCACCGTCTAAGGATTCGGTACCACCAAACACCCTACGACTGTCCGGAGTTCTTTTCCCAGTCCCTCCACTAGCCAAATTCAATAACAACAAGCCTATTGGTGAGCAATCAGCAATTAGACAGCCCTTACACCGAACTAGTGCATTATTAAGAAAGATACATGTGTCTAATTTACTCAAAAAAACGCAATTGCGAGCCTTAATACTGGATCTTAGTGTGTGAGAGAGGAGAATACAACTTGGCAACTTGGCAACAGAACGCAGCTACCAACTCAAGGTGAACCTGAGGTCAGGAACTTGTAGAGAATGGTCAGACGATGGAAAAAAACAGGTCGCCTAACCAAAGGTGACATCACTTTCAAAGACAGTTCTGCTATCTCCCACAGTTTCTTCTCCCCATCCTTTCTGCTGCAATCTCTGCTAATTACCAGCAACTTTTTCAACAATCGGCCTGCACGGACTGGTGTAAAAATGGAGAAAACTTATTCCGTCTTCACTTGTCCGATCACCTTTTCTGATTGAGTGGAACGTTACGATTTTTGCAAGTCCAAGTTGCTTCTTTCGACACATGCAATGTCCTGCCAAGTATGGACTAGTTTAACTTCTCGGGGATAAGTGTATATTTGTTGCCCATAGTAAGGAGCTGATTGCTGCCTTGGACCTGCTTTTCAACTTCTTCTTCTCATTGCCATTTTGCTCAAGCTGCATTAGAATGACTTATCAGAAACTGGAGTGCGTATTTGAGGAAAGCATTACGGCTGCAAATACTCCAAATTGTACTTCATTGATCATCCTAATGAAGCCTAAAGGCCAGCGGTCAACAGACCCACTGGGCGGAGTCGTTCACACAGCACACACAACACACACACACACAATTCGCATGCGGAAGATAAGGTCCGAAGATGCGGTTGCAGCACAGTGGTGGGAGGCATAGTAACAACCGGTCGACATGTGTGAAAAGGCGACACCACCGAAATGGCAGGCTACGAGATGAGCAGGTTAAGTGAAGCCAGCACGTAGGAGAATTGGAGGGCCGCAGTTCCTAGGCTCAGACATGAAACGAGTTGGAACTCATTAGGCAAAATGTGTAACCGGTTGCACGAGCTGCTTTCCCTTTCTGAATTCGCATTCCTCACTGGCATTCGGAGATTTTTGGCATGATGTTTGCGGGACTTTAAGCTCTTAACCACAAAAATGTGAGACTGAGATGGCAAAGTTAGCCCACTCAAACTCTCGGAAGGCGAGGTAAGGTGAGATTAGTCAATTTTCCAGGTTAGGGCGAGTTGCTTTACCTCGCAAGGTCAGAGCAACAAAGAACTAAAACTATTATAACATAAGTCTGCATAATCCTGTACATCACGACACGGGAGACGTTATGTGTGATGAACAAGTGCAATTATTTGAAGAGAGAATTTTGGTGTGCATACTCGGAGAATTAAAATTGTCTTTCTCAATACAACAATCTATGGCAATTGAAAACGTTTCCAGTGGACTGATACGGTGTTAGTTCAGTTAAATGAGAGAATAAGAGTTCTTTCAGATTCCACGCATTTAATATCAAATTACATTTATACGCGACGAAGGCAGATCTGAAAGGATCTCCTGCAACAAGCCACTCCTATTGAGCACTCAGCGTCCACATCCATTATGGTCCCTGTTTTCGATTCAAAAGTTGAAACTCTCCAATTTTCCCCCGAACGCTTTTTCCTCCCGCGCTCAAATATCAACTAAGGCACCTCCGTGGTAGGCGAATGCCACCCCTTTGAACAGGAGTAGACACAGTTCCTACCGTCCTCCGCGGCAATCCGCTCCATTATATCTGTGTGTCAACGCCTTTCTCATGCTAACTCGCGCTTTCCTCAATTCGCAGAAGTTTAACATGCTTATGATAGTAATTCTTTCCTGCCATCAAGCCTCCTTGCCGCCATGTCCGTCAGTCTTCAGAGGGAAATGGTCAAAATATTGCAATTAATTCCTGCTCTCAGTTCTGAGAAAAAGAATGAGGTGGGAGGGAGCACTGGACAGCAAGCTAAGCAGCCAATGGACGACGTATATTCACATATGTTTTACGAGGAATTAAAGCCAGACCATACCTTGCCTTTTCTATATGCGGCAGGATAACATTAGCTGTATCTTGTAAATCCACAGACTATAGCTTTTTTAAGACCATCGTCGCTATACAGAAGTGAAATATGCTTGGTGCTAACATCAGGCGCACCAATAGACACATTCATTTTTCGAAAAAAATTAAATCGCCTTGTCGCATGACACGAAGAGTAACAACCTAATCAGGAAAGGAGTAAGCTTGCTCTATGGCCCATTCCCTACAGTAGGTGGACAAATGCGGGGAAGACAAGGGCGTGCGAAATTGGTAAAGCCTATAAATAGGATATAACAGCTATTTCTACTAGGAAACGTTTTTTGAACACGTTCTTCCAAAGTCAACCTGACATCGTCATACGAACGTTCACTGTAGCTGAAATGCAAGTTGCTCACAAGTGGAATGCACTTGAAGGCAGTGCTTGAACGTGCATTGGGTCCGCAGTTGAATGTCTAAGAGGATTCCTGCAAAACAGAATTCCAGGTGATCAAAAGCAGGGCGGTATCATGTCTTGAAGGACTCCTTACATAATGGAGTATGAATGCACGCAAACGACATCTTTGTTGGTATTGGATTTTCCTCACACCTATTCATCAGTGGGATTACCCATAGGTATCGCATTTCTATCATCTAATGATGAAGAACTGCAAAACAACCGCATATCACTACCAGCTGACTGAGACAAACAAAAGGGAGAAAATGAGCAACCAAATGAATCGTCATGGAAAAAAGTGCAGAAGTAAAGCGATTTTCGTGTGTTCCGTAGTGGGGAATCCAACTGATATTTTTGAGAGGGGATAATGGAGGAGAATTTTCCGTCTTTAATTTGAAGAGACCTTGTGTCATTCTGCTCCAAGATAATTCAATGGCAACAAAATAATGTTCCCTTAACCGCCAACGGGACTGCGGAGTGGATGCAGAAGTAGACGAATTTAAAAATTAAGGTGTGGCTCGAATGAGCGTGACCGTGTCATGCGTAGACTACTTTTGACAAATAAAAACTCTGCTCCTCCCCAGACAATACTCGATTGTGACCAAACACTGACGAAGCATTTCGACTAGCTCATATAAATCAGATGGGAGCTGTCTGCTCAAACGCTGGAATTGAGAGGATTAAAACATGAGTAAAACATCCATGAAACAGTATTGCGGTCTCATAACGCATCGAACAGGACATCCGATTTCACAAAAAATTGGCATGTCATTCGCAGGCAAAAGTGTACGAATATTAGTAGAACTCAAAACACACATCTTACCATTCAAAAGTTTTCGTGCAAACAGCAATTTTTTTTGGTAAAGTGATTATAAATTTCCGTGCTTATTCATGTCGCCCGCATCAACAACTCCCTGGCATGAGGTAGTGAGGATGGGCGCAAGCAAAAGGAGGACAGCCACGTTGAGACAAATCCTCATTACCAACTCTCTGACTCATGTCATGCCAGTTTACCATACGGGTGAGGTCAGGTACTATGCTGGTCTCAAATGAAACGAGTCAACGTGAGAATTGATAGAAATTAAATGTGGGAACATTTGTCGTGGTCATTTGCTGACGCGGAGATGCGGATGGTGCTGTGTAGAAGCAAGACAATGCAAAGTTACTCACACGCTCTGAGTAGGCAACAGAAATCAAGTTAGAGGTAAATTTTCAGATAAAGTCATTCTCTACTTAATCTCCGTTCACACCACCAATGGCCCCCGCCTTCTCCTCCTACATTGCCATTTCTCGACCAATTTACCTTTCCGCTATTTCCCTATTTATCCTAGGCGTTTACTACGTGTAGTCCCTTCGATACTACCTCCGTGCATGGGTTTCAGATGCTGGTAACAGGACTACAGTATGCAAATTAGAGAAGTGCAAGTGTAGGAATACAGGGAAATTAGGAGGAAGAACGCTGATGAGGAGAGTACGCCAGGTGTTTGTTGTCCGTATTATCCAACTCCTCCCGCCTATTCCATTGCGTTTTTTCGGGCTCGCAGGATAGACTGAGTGGGTTAATGCGTTTTCGTAGAGGCGAAAGCGGGTTGTCCTCTCGGAAACAGCTCGCCGTTCTCACACCAACTGCTTGTGCGTGTTACATTATTACACACAACTTCACTCACAAAGATGTACAAGGGCTCAGGACAATTGTTAAAAGGGTTGCTGTGATTAGCAAGAGAATGTAGTCGAAAGAATGAGAAGAGATGGAGAGTCAGCACAAATGCCTTTGAAAGGTATGTGAAACTGATGCAGGCGATGCACATTAATCCTTGAAGCATGTGATGCCGACAGTGTGCTTTGCATCACCTAGACGCATGTCCGCCTACATTCATGACGAATTAATCGGTGTTAAAGAACTCAAGTTCACCTCCAAGTTGGTGGCTGTGTTCTTCTACCAAGTCTTAAATACATAGTAAACTCGGTCAGCCGACTCAGTTTGATTCTCCTCCCCTCATACATCTGATCAAATAGTCAACAATTTTACATGGAATTGCCTTTGGCAAATAAGCAGGGTATATTTCTTTATGAGTGTTCTAATTCGGTGTTTAAAGACTGCCTAGTTTGGTGACTGCTCATCAGGAACGTTTGCACCAGTGTTCATCGTAGTAGCACATCAGTGTCCATACAACTGCTACGCAGCAGCACAATTTTTCAAGAAAACAACTATTTTGTTAATGCTCGTACCAGTAAACATTCGTGGAAACTAGTCGACACTCAGTATGACAATAGAAGGTGGGGTGGCAGGGGGTCAAACTGTGTTAAGGAAAAAGCCTGCTTAGTCTAAGACGGGGCGTAAAATTAATCGTCTCACAATAGATAGTGGGGAGAGAAAATATGGCGAGCGTTGTCTTCTAAAGGCTAAACACATTCCTTAATGCCAGTAAGGAATGTGATTGCCAAGGAGGAAGGAACATCTACAACAGGGTTTACACTAGCATCTCCCCAAAAGGGCATGAGTCCCTCCAAGAATTTCCAACACGATGTTTCTTATCACTCACGCTCATCTGTGTGGCTGAGTTGCTAAGGTGGGCAGATGTCACCTCTTCAGGCAAATCGACACGATGCGACTACGATCCTCGCACCACTATACTGCACTGCGATTTCGGAAACTATCTCTCCCATAACGCACTTCGTAAGTACGTGAACAATTACATGCCCTATGCATCTGTAGACCGCTGATCCTCAGGCCCGTTAGGATTAACAACGAAGTGCAAACTTGGATTGTTTGATTCGCGCCGTATCTTTTTCCTCACTCCGCTCAATTTCATCCTTAATAAGATCAATCTAATTTAAAGCCAGGCAGCTAGCAGGCCTTTATGCGCCAACGGCATATTTACTTATTCTTGCATTAGGCTAACACCAGTTGCGTAAGAGTCCGATGATGTCGGCTATGGTGGCTCAATACTGAGGCTGGCATCGCTGAAGTGAAGCGTAAAGAGTGGCAAATAGGAAGACAAGGAGGAAGACATTTAATTTGCGTTTTTTATTTACTGTGAAAATGACTTCCACTTATTCCTGATGAGGAGAGTCCGTGCCAGAAGGCAAGTAGCACAGGTAAGTCGATAATTGTTAGCCGAGAAGTTATGTTTGGCACGGTGTGCCATAGTGTGCTCGGGCAAATTAGCATGAAACGCTCCAAGTCGGCCCATTCTCTCCACCTCAGATCATCCTCATCCTCATCCCCATCCACAACACCGATTGGCAACCTCACTCGACAACATCACCACTCAACGCTTAGCATTTCCTTCACGATATTGAAAAACCTAAATATATTCAATACACAGCTAATTCGCCATCAAGCAGACACCACACTGCCTCATTCACGTCGTTACGAATGCGGCTGACATCGTGTTAGGGCCTGTTGAAACCACACGTCTAAACGCGATTTATTAATTAGTGACTTGCCCGGTTGTGTTCACATCAAGAACACCCAAAATAGTCGGACTAATATTCATCCCAATGCAGGACACTGTGAGGCATGAAACAACGGACTATTCGGACATATTTCCTCACATATCGTGCGTTCTGCGAAGGAGAGATGGACCTTATGGCAGGGTTAAATCCTATCTTCCTTGTTTGCAACAAATTATCGAGTGAAAACTTTGTATTGTATTAATTTACACCCGCATCGTTTCAACAACCAGAAGTGCGGACTTCAATCCACGCTATAACGTTTGTGATAAGCTCTTAGCACACACAAATAAGTACCAGACTTCCACCATCGTCAATATAAGAATTAGACTTAAGTGGGAAATTGTTGCAACAACTGCAGCTTGATTACAGTCGGAACTGGCACCGCTCAAGCCGCCATATTTTATTTCACTTTCCACAGAAAAGGCATCAAGAGCAGTTCTAAACTGCTGCATTCTTTTGAGTCTTTCTACGCGACACACACACGAGAGCATCTTTCCTCTACCCATTCCGTCCAAACAATACACTACTCTCACTTCAGCACTACTATAACCTCAAAAGAAAGAGGTTGACTGGCACCCAACATTGTACACTGGTGCATTTATTGGCAAACAGACGTAATTTACAAATTCTGTTGCCCAGCAATCGCGGGGGCGCAGATGTTCAGCTCCCACGATGACGCCTCCTCGTCACTGACTTTGCGTAGCTGTAAACAGGTTGAGTGTGGACAAGAGGAAAAAACAGAGAGGAAGTAAGGAATTGTTACCGGCTGCAAATTAGTGCGTCTTAGACAAACGCAAATAGCTTTCTATCAGCACTCAATTGCATGTTCCGTTTTACTAGGGAGGCTCTCTGTTTATTCGCTCATTAAAGTCCTCCAAGTCAAAAACCTCCTGCCACAGGACAGCCAATGAATACCCGTTGCAACTTGAGTGTTGGCAGGACAATAACAAACAGAGGGAGCAACTAACCTAAAAATCACTCTCATCACTGCACTGGAGCGTGTCTTACGCATGGAAGCAGGCATTGTGTATGGACAGGTGGTGATAATGGAGGCAATTTGTCAAGATACATGCAGCAACTTAAACAACTAACAATTTCTTCATTGCTTCATAGAAATCCCTCGATTTGTCTGAAATGACAAATGCCATACATGTTAGTTTGGCAATAAAGTGGGTGGATAAACGTTGCCCCGTCACAGACCAATGTGAAGGTGGCTGGAGAAGCGGACAAGTTGCTTAGCATAATAATAATGAACTCGGAAAACGAATGATGCGGAGCTGAGGCGATATGCGTTGGCCTTTTTGAGGCTCCTCTCAACGCACCAGTGTTGCAACAAAGGACCGCAATTAATAAATGTGGGGTCATAACTGCAAAAATTACGTACGGTGATGCTTTTACGTAAGACTGATGCAGTTGAAGTAGGGGTTGGGGTAGATTGCTTCCTGGCGGATCGGTTGTTTCAGCATTAACCCGAAGTGGCACGCAGCCGCAACACTTGCCGTTTGCCCACAGTTTCCAAACCCTCCAAACTCTTACCCACATCCCACCTTTCATCTCGCAATCTACTCTTCACCATTTCGAGCATTGAAAACACTTCTACCCTGGTGATATTGAGAAGGTTTTATGAGCTGAGAGAAAGTGTCCTTCCCCTATTCCATTTAGTTACGATAGATCATCAACGCTAGAGAACTCTCTGAAAGAATCTAGCAACAAGTCAAACCTTCAACGCCTAAGCGTCCATCTGGATTATTGACGTGTGTCTCTAAAGTGCAGTCTCCAATTTACCGCCATGCTGTTTTCACTCAGAGTGTGATAAGAGAAAGGACTGAGGATTATCTAAGTTCCCCAAAAGGCAAAACAAATTGGTGTATATATTTAAGATGGAAGTAAAAGAAGAAGCATGCCTCCCTTTTTCTCCATGCGGCATGATGCCTTTAGAAAAGCCTTCCGAAATCCACCAACAAAGACTGTCTTAAGTGCACCGTTCCCATACGCAAAAGTGAAATATGCTTGGCAGTGACTTCAGCATCATCAATAGACGCTTCCGTGATTCGTATGACGAGTCATCCTGCCTGCATGAGACGAAGATGAACGACCAAATTGAAGATGGAGTAAGCTCTTTCCATTGTCACGTTCTCTACAATATATGAACAAATGCATATAGGGCAAATGTGTGCATAGTAATTGAGGCATATAGACAGAGCATATCTGCTATGTCTTACTAAGAACGTAATCATATCAAGCAAAATTCGTGTGCAGCTGAAATGCAAGTTTCTCCCGACAACAAAGCAATTGAAGACGGTGGTTGAAGATGCGTCGGGTGAGCAATCTGACGCCCAAGATGATTCTCTTGTAACCGATTCCCAGATGTCCCCATCAAGGGGCCAGAGGATTAATGTATTGTAAGCGCGAGACACGAGGTAATTTGCAATGGTACTAAATCCTGAAGTGACACTTGTGTACTTTGGACAGTTGCCTGAAGTGGAGGAAAAAGAATGACTTACATTCACTCCCTACCACCGCGATTCTTCTTCTTTCGAAATGACACTTCGTGTGTATTGAGCGTTTAACTCACTTGTTGTGCCTTTTTTTAAAGCTGATAACTGCGTCATCCCTGAGATCAGAAGCGGAGGTAGTGTCGAGGAAAAGGGTGGACAGAAGAGCAAGTAAGGTAGCATAACTTTTGTGGAAAAGCGTGTCAGCTTGGTGCAGGCATTCAATTTATACCTTGCAGCATGTTTGTGACGACGGATTGCATTCCACTATTGATCATTTTGTCCCTGGGTCCTTGGCCCTTATTCGCTCTCAAAAAACTCACACTTTACGATTGCCACTGTGTTGTGTTGCCAGGACTCCACTAATTTGTTCACCAATGGCACACTTATTGGTGGTAGTCAGTTCTCTGGTACCTTGATATGCAGTACTTTGGGCACCAAAAGAGAAGACCATTTGGTAGACAAGTGACGTGACTTGTCTGTATAGGGTTTCTCCGTCCCTAAAAAGCTGCCTCTTCGACGCAAACGATATGCATGTTCCGATCTTGTTTTGTATTATGAGCTAATTAACTACTATAGAAAAGGAATGTGCATGTCGTGAAACTTAGCGTTAGTCTCATGGAGCAGGCAAAACCGCCAAAAGTGGTTGTGACAGCAGAAATAGCTTTTTACTGATACCGACTCACGAAATTGTGCAAATTAGTAACTTGGGTGATCACATTCACCTCGAGGTCGCCATCGCGGAGACCGCATCAAACCGATGGGAATGTATTGTTGTTTAATACATGTGAGTGAAGAAAATAAGAAAAAGCTTTTGCGTACGACTATTTTTATGGGCGAATAGGTTCTGCTTTATTCTCCAATTCGCACTATAAATAGTGAAGCTGCAAGAGACAAGCTGGGATACAGCTTCCCTGAGGAGAAGTTAAAATGAAATATTGTCATTTCGCTGCTGGGATTGATAGTAACACAATGACAAAGTGCATTCTATGCTTTTTCGTTGGTTAGTCGAGAATACCTAAATCGCGTTCAGACGATATAATGGTAGTTGGAGCAGTTCGCAGCAAAGCTGTTTCATTCTGATAAAAAAGAGTCAAAATACGCAGACCTTCGGCATTTACCGGCGCCTATACATCAGTTGGAAAATGAGCTGGTTTTCAGGGTTTTCACATGGACAGTGATGTCGGTGATGCGAAAGAGGCAATGGTAAGTGAATGCACCGCATTGCTATTTAAGGAAGCTGCAAATCTACAGCTCCAATGATTATCGCTCGCTCCCAACTGACTTTGTAGTCGCTGCAGGCAAGTGGATGCTGGCTTTGATCGATGCCAAAAATGTGCATTATCAGCATAAGAAGGAAGTGGACAAACCAGTCGATGAATATGAATCGTGACTCCAGACTTGACAAGGTAATTTGACAAAATGAAGGGGCAGCCCCATTGTGAGTGTTCAATTACAAGAAGATTAAGTGCATCGAATCAGCACTGATCTGTGTCTCCTTCATGACAGGAGGCAAAGTGACTGGATAAATGGCGAGAATGATGGGCGTTCAATAGGTATGCGAAAGTCCGGACTTACCAGTTTCTCGATTGCTTTTCAAAGGAACCGCTGACATTTTTGAAATAACAACCGAAATTTTTAGGTCGGCAGCAAAACTGAGAGGATAAACGCATATTTACATGTCAAGACACCTGAGCCGAGACGGCATATATAAAGTAGAGAAGGAAACATCCTGGTATGACTTATTTTTGATGGCCTCGGATTGAATGGAAATGGGACGGAGAGGTGAGGAGAAAAGTGGAAGAGGCGAATCGAGGGGAGGTGAGGTGAGATGAGGTGAGCGAGGGGATAGGAGAGTAGGAAAAATTTCTTAGGTTAGTCGACTGGATTTCACCTCACTCGTTCCAGAGCAACAAATATACACAACAATTATTGCGCCAAGTCTGTGCAACTCTGGGTACCTCATGGCACGGGAGACATTGTGGTTAAATTAGTGTACTTCTTTGAGGGCATTCTTTTAGATTTCTGCACCCAACAAACCAGACAACCAATTGCTTCATGCTTCGTAGAAATCACTTCAACACTTCTGACTGAACAAATGTATACGATCTAGTCGTGCGGCATAGTTGGGGGAGTAAAATTGTCTTTCTCAATAGTGCATGTTTCTAGACGATTGTGTGTGGTGACGAGGGACGACGGGATGAAATGAAATGGATGGAATGGAGAGGCGTTGCGATAGCCTCCATGAGGAACAGATGATATCACCACTTTTTGGCCACGGATAATCTCACACGGTCGATGTGTCGAAGGATGACAGCCAACAAGACATGCAGTCAATTGCCGCAACTAGTGAACACATTCTGTTCGTATTCATACCTCACTCAGTGATGATTGTCTCAAGAGGAGGTTTTCGTGGAGGTCAAGTGGCTGCATTTGCTCACCCAAAGCGGTAAACAGTTCAAAATATTTGGCAATGGTGCCAACGACTCTTCTTTTAACCCACTTCTTACTTTCACCACGTAATTCTATTCTTCGTTATTGCTATTGTTTGGCAAAGAATGGTGGAATAAACGCTTGTTCTTCTCAGCCATCACCAGTGACGAAAAGCATAACACGCTGCAAGGTCGATTAGACGTCCGTTCGCACACCAATCATTTAGAAACTTAACGTTACAGGCTGAGACACCATTCCTCATTCAGACTTGCATGCATCGTCTGGGCTTCCATCTGATAATTCGGGAATTCAAAATGGGATGCCTTAAGAGCGCGCCAACGTTGGTAAGTTACGATCAGCCCAAATCATGCACAGGTGGCTTGGCTGATCAACACTGAACATAATATCATTCCAAAACAACAGGAATCCAATGTGTTACGTATTGTCCTCCTCGCCTTCGTTCCCAACCAATGAATTCACGCAAGCCACAGAGTTTGACAATCAATCTCCTCAGTGGTTAAGCCCTAACTTTTTGAATCGCTTTCACTGGCGCTACTCACCACCACCCAGCTCAGCAACAGCCGCAAGCTCTGTCACATTGAATGGAGAACGTGTCCAGGTAAGGAAGCACTCGTCCAGATTGCCGACCTCTACTGGGAGTTGGAAGTGAGTAGGTTGACATGTATCATGTTAAATAGGTGGACGTCGAATGAGTCAGAGGAATTTTAGCGAAGAAGGGCTTGCCCCTCCACAGCATTAGGCGAACTCGCCAAACTGATGACACGAGTAATGAGCGTCGCCGAATGACACAAGTAAAACGTATTTACAACAAAGTTAGGATAACATCCGCCCACATCTCCCGCCACTGTAAGGGCATTGAAATTGAGTACCTCTATCCCTCCATGTCAAATTAAACTTTTGGCAGAATCCAACATCGCCCTAATGCGAGAGAAAAAATATGTTAAGACCATTACCCTGCGTCCTCCTTGCAACAGCCAACGGCTAATGCTGCATGGAAGAGTCCGTGCACCAAATGAAGCTGCAGAAGTGCTGCGTCTGGGGGTTCTAATGATCCCCATAAACTCTTGTTATTCATTCGTTGGAAACTACCCTCCAGATAGTAGCCGCAATGATAATACGTGCTTCTCCACGTCACTGGCATCTACAACGGTATGCATGAGCAGTGACGATGTTCTCAAGTTAAATGAACGCAGTCATTTGAGGACCGATCCGCCACCAACTCTCGCTCATGTAGAGACAGTTGAAATGCGGGTGCGTGGGATGACTAAGCTAGTACTTAAGGAGCAAAAAAATAAGAGTGGAAGAACACGGTCTATCTGGGGATTTCAACACTACACCTAAACTGATACCATGTCAATGAGAGAGTGAGAATGAAGAGAATTAACTGTCGAAACCACTTTTCTGACTATTTGCCGCGTTAGAAGTAGACTATGTTGCTTTTGCGAGTGTAGACGATGCAAGTTACTCACGCTTGAGTAGAGTAGATATCAATGTAGAATAAAATTTCAGATCCAGGTCAATCCCTCTACCCCAAAACTCCTTTTAACGCCAATCCTTTGCCTTGCTCCCCAAGAAACTTACCAACTCTCAGACCAATGCAACTTACGATGTTCCCGCATTTATCTGAAGTGTCGCTCTATTTAGACCCTTTGGTACTTCTCGCCTATCGCTGGTTGACAGATAATTATTGCATGCCCAGGTCTGTTGAGTAGGCGATAACTCGGGGTTGTCAACAATTTTGTCAACCGCCACCCCAGTCCGTGGGTGTTGCATAATGAGAGGAGTAATTGACAATGATGACATCCACATGTTACCAACTTCACCGATGGGTCGGTTCCGAAGGAGGCGGTTAGACAGTTGCGAAGTTTGTGTCTGCGTGGTGAACTGCAGCAAGGAGCAGAATACTGCTGGCGACTCGACACACAGGTCAGACATAGAAAGCAGTACAAATTCACTTCTTGGATGGGGCAGCAAAATAATCCGAGGTCAATGAAGGGGAGACAATACACTACATTCTGTCCAAAACTGTCCCTGACTTCTATTAACGGTTGAATAGATCGAAAGTGGGAATAATAGTATTCCTAACTTTGGTTCACATGTTAAGTCCAGTGTGCGTCAGATGTCACCTCTTTCATGCAAGTCCAACGCTGCTCCACTACGCCCTCGCAACATTATACTGCACCGCGAGTTTATCGGACAATATCTGCCCCATATTGACTTCGAGTACGTGACAGCACCACCCAAGGGTGTGTTGACGCTGGCGCCTCGCGACTTCAATGAAATAATCGAAAGAGTTAGCAACTTGGAGGTATTTGCAGAATAATGGCTTTTCGCACTGCCCACACAGTTCCATCCTAATAGTCCATACTAATGTAACCTAAGCGAATGTTAATGCGAGAAATAGCAAGAGCAAGTCACAACAGTATGCTCTATGGCAACATTATTCATTAATGGTAATAAAGAAAGAAGTGAAAGGAAAGTCCAAGCAGTAGTTGGCTCTTATGGAGGGAAAAGCAATTCACTTAAACTTTCCACACGTTAACACCAAACCGTTACCTTTCATTTTCTACATGCAACATGATCGCTTTAGGAGAATCGTCCAAAGTGCATCCCGCAGACACTATTAGTTTCTTCTCCACAGACCTGTGCAATTCGCCTGACTAGGATGTAGTATGGTCAAAAAAAACATCTTGACTTGAAAGGTTTGCATCGTTCCACCAACCATATGATGCTAACGGACAAATTGAAGACAGAATGTCTCCTCTGTTCTTACACCTTATAAACTTTTTTCAAAGACTAACGAAGACAGGTTATACCAACCGTGAGAACACGAATAGACTGCAATCATATTTAATCAATTAAGGGAAGGGTAAAGAGAAGCAAAGGAAGACTAAGCTACATCTTTAATGCACCTTCCACTTCTCGATTGCCGTCTTCGTGTCCTACGAACTATGTCGTCCATGGCGACAGGTCGCCCGTTGCAAAGCAGATAACTATCTTGTGATGAAGTACTTTGGACTGTTGATTTTTTCCTCTGTGATTAACGTCCCATTCGCTCAAGTTCTTCGTGCCAGTAGGTATATGTACTATGCTTTTGACTGTCGTAACGATAACTGGTTGAATTGACTGTTGTCATTAAAAATGATCTCCACTCGAATACCTAGGAAGAGAGCAACTTCTCACCTACTGCTATGGAAGACACTTTTCCATGTTAGGTACAAATAGCGCTTATCATTCTCATCAATCCATTCCGGCACATCTTAAACACTGAGTTGTGACGAATAATTCCATTGTTCACCTAATGCTCTTCTGCCTTGCTTAGTCTGAGAGTGCATTGCTGAAATGATTTAGGGATGTAACACGCTTCTTCATATTCAGTACTGCATTGTGGATTCCTTATAGCCTCTGTTAAACACCTATGTTAATTTAACAACTTATGTAATCCTTTAAGATCCTCATTTCTCGATAGTTCACTCTTGATCATAGTGCACTCTTTTTTTCCAATCCAAAACTCATAAACACTTTCCACCTCCATGCGCCATTAAATCTGCCTTTCAGCATTCCCACTGCAGTAAAAATGACGCACCACGCGCAGAGCGAAATGATAAACTGCTGTGGATAAGTTAAAGTAAGGCGGATTTCCATTGTTAATACTTGAATGTGCATTCGAATTACCTTCGATGAAGCAGACGGTTATGCCTTGAGTGTGCATTGAGTTGCGCATATATAATTGCAGTTTATAGAAACGGCTCCTCGACGTGAGAAGGTCGAAGACAAATGCTCTTGTCGCGTGCGCGTCACGTAGCACAAGGAAATGAGTGCCAGTATTAGTGCGCCCACCTTATGCATTCTTCGGGAATGTGAATTACAATTACGAGCGATCATGCCGGTTCGACTTAGTCAAATTACCTTTAGACACAATTCTCAACTTTAATCCAATGCATTTGTCCACCATGCTGGAAGTGAAAACCCTGGGCGATCAAGATCTCTCTCTTTTTTT
>QEYB01001098.1:0-40559 GCA_017562135.1 Dipylidium caninum
CGCAACTCGACTTACAGTCGACGTTGTATAGTTTAATTCACGGAGGTATAATAAGCCCTGCCCCTTTTGGGGCTAATTTTTATCTTATTAGGTACGGGCACATTGTGTTCCGCATACATCCTCTGGCAGGTGTTTATGCATCATCTTCGGATGTATTGGAATCCCTTTCACTCTCTATCTTTCATCTATTACGATTTCTCTTCGTTGATGCCTTTTCGTCCTTTAGCGCGGGGGGGATTGGCGAGCTGCTACCGTACGTTGGTTCCTTCTACGGAAGCTTTCCATCACCGCAGCCTGTTATCTCCATCCCCCAATATGGTGGGCATATCTCCATATAATTTAGACGTTCGTGATGTGGAGAAGTAGGTTCTTCTATTTAAAGCTATAGATATGGAGGTAATATCGCTTTCCATTATCGAACTTTGTCTGGCCTTTCCTTACCGTGATCAAATATGCTTAAATGTTTCTCAGTTTTCGCAAATTTGGCTAGGTTTTGGACTGTTACATTTTAAATTAATGTTAAAGCATCAGTAAATTTGCGTCTTGTGTTTTGCCTAATCCGATTTCATACAGTTGGTTTTTTTACGGAATAAAATAGCGACGATTTTGAACCTTCTGATACTATTGAAAGCATATTTTCCTACATCTCGTTTTAAACATGTGAATTAACGATGGTTGTAAGATATTGGAAATACAAGGCTATGGAGGCAAATAAATTCCTCTTAAGTATAGACTCTTGTTCTATCAGCGTTAAATTTCAGTTCCCAAGATTTTAAACTGATTTGAATCATTTTTGAAAACTGCACCAAGTATTGAATTCACGACTATGTCAGTTCCACCTGATAATGATTGAAACTACTGTGTTTTGCAGCTTTCAATATTATTCTACACCAGGCTATAATGGGTCACCCAGTAATGCCATACTAAATACCTTAAACTAACATAATCCACTTTTAGGCTCACTGACATTCTTGACAGAGTCATAGTAGTTTACTGGCTTAACATTTTATTCGTAGTTCGACATCACCACATTTGAAGGGAACAAAGTGCATTAGATTGTAACCAGAACATGTGTACCCTGAGCTATATTTGTCATAATTGGTGAACGGTCTTTCTTGGCAATTATTCAAAACGAACCATGCAATCTGGCGAACTGACTTGACGTATATTGTGGTTGTCCATCTGGTAATTAATAAAGAAGATGTTGGCATTTATTTGTACCCTTAATACGTCCGAATTCAAGTTAAGGGGTTAAATGCGTTTGGTCAAATTACTGTCCTCTTCGTTCATACATTTCCCGTATTTTAAATGCTATCTTCCTACACAGTCCCCACCTAACATCCCATTTTATGAGCATTTTTTCATCGAACGTGAATAGCGCTGCCAATACCTTCGCCATTTTGTTAGACTTCTGGGCAACTCGCTTTTTAAGTACGTTGAATTAGACATTCTAATATGGTTTTTGAGTACTGTGATCAGACTCACACAAACGTATGAGTCAGCTTTAGTTGTTGCATTGATCAAACCGAAATTAGGATAACTAGTCACTTCAAAACTGCATTTTTTAATGCTAAGTTAACTTTCACTCCTAAGGGTAGGCGCAGTTGAGGACGACCATTCACCGAACACAGATCTCAAGTCAGTATCAAAGAAGGAAGAGGATTCTCCATCTCTGAAACCTGAGGTCCAACCCTTGGGAAAAGTGAATCATTCTTTCGACGAGTCTGACTTGGTCAACTTGCCGCGCTTTTCCAGTCTACGAAGAAAATCAAAAAGCCTTACTTCGTCCCATTCCGGACCTCCAAATGCTTTATATTGTTTCTAAGATCGGCCAAAAATATTCGTAAAGCACAAAACATCGTGCTTGCCGGAGGGGAGAGTGTAATTTATCCAAAATAACTCAAATCCAAATGATGTCCCCACTGATACTGGTAGACCAGATACCGTACAGAAACCATTATTCTTACCGTATTCATAAAGTCTCCGTGCTTCCTGAATTGGACACCAAGACACGTGAGTTATGTCAACAAAAGATAATAATTCACATAAATTAGAACGGTTTAGCTTACGTCTGAAAGTGATCTCTTACGTAATACCAGGACACAGGTGGATTAACCAGAACTCGCGAGTCCTGTGTCGAGCGACTTGTTTTAGTTGCGAGTCTTCGTGATTCACTGGGGGCATTTCCGGCAGTAGTGCCCCGCACCTTCACGTAGTCTCAGCGAGGTCTGTTCTTCGTGCGTCGAATATTCAGGATTTTTTGTTCAGTGGGTTAACAGAAACGACTGTTTTGGCTAGAGTTGAGATTCGTCTGAGACAAAGTCGCAACCAACAAACACATGAGCATCTCTCATACTTATGAACTAGCGTTACATCACCGTACATGAGCACAGCAGAGTTCATCTCTGCACCCACTTGTATCTCCACCTTCCGCTACTCTTTATAAAATCGGCGTGTTCATCACTGCTTTTTATCCACGTTATACTTCACCGTGGAGTCGTTACACGACCCGGTGGCAGTCGTGAATACGTCCTCATTGCTTATTCTGAGGTCTGACTTTGAAATTAACGTTAGCACGATTGTTTGTATCCAATTTGGTTCCGCATTACTTGTGCAAGGCGTACTCAGAACTCCTGTTGATATATGTGTGAAGTTCTTCGTTTTATCAATTGTCGGATTTTCAGAGAGATTTCAGATATCAGTAAACTTAGGACTAGCACAATTTTTAAAGCCTTTTTTTCATATAATTTCATTATATTGCATTATATGCTGTGTGTTAATATCTCTTACAACTATATTTATTCGATCCGCCCTTCAAACTTTCTTTTGCCATTTATGTTTTGAGCTACAACTGTTGGGGTGTAAGAGCTTAATATTCACGTAATTCCGGAATACACTGCCTTAAATATTTCACTATACCAAGAGTCGGACTTTGTTCCTTGTGTGTTTCGCCACAAAGCACAATTGCGTTCATAAATTTGGAGTTTGAGGGAAACCCTATTTAGGGATTAAAATTTAAGTATGAACGAATGTAATTTGAAAGAGATGACAGACTTATTAAGCTTTGAAACATTAGGTGTAGGAGACTAGGTCAGCAATTTATGAGGGACTATTCGAGAACATGCTGAAGTAGTGGTTATTTATCGCCTTCCAAATTGTCGCTATTTTAATTGGTAGCAGACCTCATTTTGTCCTTAGCAGACGCTATGTGCATTTCAAACAGCTGAGCGACTACGGATATGGTCGAGTATGGAATACCAATTTATAACTGACTGGATAAAGTAGAATATGGGTCGAAATTTTCGTAATCCTCCCTTGTGCGCTGAGCTCTAGGTTCAAGGCGTGATAGTCACCTGAGGTCAGATTTTTTCCGTTCCGTTAGGATGAGAGGGAACCATTTTTCTTAGTTAAATATATGTCATTTAATTTTTCCTCAAAACGAGATGATGTGGTACAAATGTCGTTGTGTTTACGCGTTACATTCACGTTATAATAATGTTCAAATGGGAGTATCCTTTTTTCATCCTACTTTGGGCTAGACGACAAAAAAAGGTTTCAACCGCCTTTATTTTCTCTCATCGAATAGTTCATATCGGCGACTGATGCTACGCGTAAAAAGAGGAAAGAGAGCAGGCCAGCTTCTCTGCCCACTTGAATGAATGGAATCATGGCAAGATTTGTAAGTCTATCTGACTTGACTGTCATCAGGGGGAGCAATTGGTTGATGCTGGTTCATCGCCAAATACCCTTATATCTGAGATGTCCTACTGCCAATGGAATCCGAACCGTCCTGTAAAACGTGATTTGATCTTCCTCATATCCTAGCACTGGTTAAGATTGTTTTTCGAACGCGGTTTTGGTCATTTTCACCGATTATTCATGCAAATTCACTTAATCTTGCATGTAGGTCACATTTTCACTTGGAGATTGTCTCCTGTGAAAATCCTGAACCCCAACGCCATCCTCTTCCCAAATGCTAGTTGTTTGTCTTAATTTTCAGGTTTTCTTGGTGCATCCGCCCTTAACTTTAAGGGAGAAATTGCGCGCCCTACGTAAAAGCCGGTCAACAAGAGCTCGTCTTAATCGAAACAAAACAGATATCACCTCCTCATGTGGTTGGCTAGTTACTCTTTCGATCATTTTCGTACCAGCCTACTGTTTATGCGTCTTGAAACCAAATTGGAGTTACATCGATTGCTGTATTACTTTTGTTTTATTTCCTCACAACAGTCGGATTCGTTGATTTCGTGCCTGGTAGGGGTGAATTTCCAAGGCAATACCTCTTATGGGACACATTCATATAGTTTAACCCACGAGCTTTACAACGTAGCAATTGTTGGTAAAGTATTATCATAAGCGTTTACGCTTTTTCTGCCACTTTTTCATGTCACTAATTATACGTACTGTGAATTGTTTTCATTCAGTAAACGTCTATGCTGTTTATAGTCTAGCGTTCATTTTGAATGAGGCTTATTTGGAATTGAAAACAACATTCTCTGTTTGAAAATACCGTTGCGTTAGTTGTACGTTTTTATTTTTTTGCATTTTTAGTTTATTTATCGTTGGAATTACAATGCTCATGCTATAGTTCGAGTGTATCGCGAAATGATTGGAACGGAACGGAGGATAAAACGCGATCTTTTGATCTCCAAGTTGCAACATTTCCCTAACCGATACAAACATGCTCCTTCCTGATGTCCCGGCATGCATGCCTACTCATCACTGAAAACACAGTCAGAGTAACAAAGTAGCCCTGTTTATTCCCAAAATTTGTACCATTTGGTGGCTGTCTGCTCTATTTATGTGAATGCAAACGATTATCCTGGACTTACTGTTAAATATATCATCTGTAATAAAATATCTATTGAATAGAATAAGTAGAAATTAATTAGTAGTAGAGAATAATCATGTGACTGAAATTAATTTCAACTTCTCTGATTAGAATTAAAACCTGGGCCGATTTATGTGCGCGCGATAAATTTGTCGTAAGAAAAGTAAAAATGGAATAGATCAGAGCTAAGCATAGAGCCAGTTATAGTAAGATACTGAGGATCCTCCGCTTTTGGGACCTAGTAAGCTAAAATGTTACAATAAATTCACTGCCTATTAATGGTTCACGATACTACTGTTTCGGAATCCTTTTACCTGTATTGAATAGGAACTCTCAGTGTGGATTTTGTTTAGCGTTATACTAACTAGAATCTTATCCATGCACTTTTTGAGGTTACATTTCGATATTGCCGACTGGACAACTGTTCAACCTTGGTTCTTGTGATGGTGTCATGGGTGTCGACGTTTGACTTAGGTTTCTTGAACGCATAAGATGGAGATGCGTTTATGCGCAAGTTGCAATGCATGGTTAAATGTTGAGAGCATGAGATAAAAGCCAATAATTAGGGAAAAGCACTTAATGAATATAAATCAACAGATGCCATCAAGCTTTTCAGAAAAGCTAATTTTCCTTCAAATATTGCCCTCTCTTTTTGAAGGCAAATTGTTTATTGGTTGCGATGCTATCCTTAGTTCGCGTTAAATTCGCATCCCAGCATTCCTGACCTTAGTTGAGATATAGAGTACTTTAAGTTTCTTAATTTTTCGTTCTTCATATGCAATACCACAGTTCATAGTTGTGTTCGTTAAACCAATCAGTTTCTCCACCAGATAGTTGTGTGCTCCTATTCGATTTGAACACCAACTGCTTCATTTGGGTTGTGATGAGCTGATTCGTAGATATGTAGACCCGCATCGTCTGAGATCATCTTACATCCTACAGTTTCTATCTAGCATCCAGGTTAAGGAGCAATTTTTTCATGGGAGTCTTAGGAAAGTTAATGTATGAAGTGGCTCCTCAATCGGCATCAAGAAGCTTATTAGCATCAAAATAAGTTAGACCAAGTTCGTTTTCATAGACATTAAAGGAAGATCCGTCTATTAGGACCCTAGCATGGTTTAAGGACCGTATACAGCCATGAAATAAGGATACAAAAATCGTCTTGGCTTTTTTTTCTTCCAAACATTCCATGAAAAAGGCGAAATCTCGATCTTTTACGCAGATGGTTAACTAATGGACTCCACCTCGTTACGATAGCACTACCGCGTTAATCAGTGATTCCCTTTTGCCGGTACAAAATTATGCGTTGGAAGGGAAAAGGAGATGAAAAAGAATTAAAAACAGGTAGCCTGTCAAGGTTTTTTAGCACAAACACCAGAACTTCACCCTGCCTTGCACGCCCTGTCACCCATCTGCCATTCAACAAAATCGCAATCAATTAGGACGGTGCGGTCGGTGGTGCTAGCAGAGGGCTGCGTTTTCCCCCAGACATCCCCCTCCAAGATGTCATTTGGATCATGCTGCATGCCGTCTTCGTGACGCTTATATTGCCGGCTTATTCTCCCCGTTGCCATTCATTATTGTAGCCTCTTCTTAATCTTGGTGGGTGTCCAATTGCACGGGCCGGTTTGTTAACCTTCCATCTTTGACCTCCCTTCGCGCAATGCCGTGAGCACTCTCCCTTATAAAACAAAAAATTTATGTCGCCGCTCGGTTATCAAACGGAGATAGTACTGTTACTTTGATATTCTTTTTTATAAATCGAGGACAATGATATTTCCGTGGCCAATTTAGCTGTGCGACAGTGAAGAGAATTGAATGAAGTATATGTCCATATTTCCTCTGGAAAATGGCCACAAGATATTATTTTGCATTGATATCGTGTTTATTTACAACAAGGGACATGTGCGGGAGGATTTGTCAAGTGTCCAGTGCATCCTGAACGTTACAAAACAAACAATCCAACTTTCTTGGGTTCAAAATGATGTAAAAAAATTTTTTTATGGGTGGAGATGTTTGTCAGTTAATAGGGTAAAGAGGCCGGATGTGATTATGGATGTCTATATTGCTCAGTCAGCGACTGAGACTACGAGGCGAAGAATCCACCACCGGGAAGTAAGGCAACATAAGTACGTTTTCTTTTCAAACCCTTAACAGATAAGCCTGAGATGAAAGTTGTTTTCCACAAAAAAGTTTGCGAAAACGCAGTGATTGTTAGGCGAATTTGCAAAATTCCCTTTAATCGGGTGAGATCCTACTCGCGTGATATGGAAAAACGACAAATTCATTGGCTCCCCTACGAAATTGCAATTTGGCTGATAGTCAAAACGCCACTTTAATTCCATATTCCCCACAAATAAATCGTAAATTGCTCACGGATTATGAGTTCGCGTAAATACCGATGGGCATTTCATTAAACTTTAGTGAAGGCTAACTAGCCGGGTATCCGCAAATTGGGTTCCCCTTCTGCCTGTTTGAGGCAAATTGGAGCATCGCGCGCGAGTGGAGAGAAACTACAAGTCCCCTTTTTAATCGCAGTAGACGTAATAGCTCGAGTCTTCCAAAGAACAGCCTCGTCAAGACAACGGTCAAGTTGGATCCGGGGTGAATGTATGTTAGAACATTGCCAGCAGTGGTACTGTGATTAGTTGAAGGAGTGGAAGCCGCAATCAACTACTCTACCGCGACTTTATGCCTGCGTTAAAGTAACCCATGAGAGCGCGGATTTAATCCATTGACAGGCAGATAGCAAGCAGCGGAGGATGTCTCTGCCAAAGTAAGGTGCAAGAGGGCAAGACTGTTGATGTGGACTGGTGATTCGCCTCCTGAAGGGAGACGCCTCACGGCAGTAGGGTCAAAAGGTGAAAAATTGCAGCTTATGGCCAGTGACGAGTTAATACAACACGAAAAGGAAGAAACGCAGACTAACCTAAGTGAGGAGTCATTTTCAACTAAGCCGGGCGTCTACTTTAAGTCCGACGTGTGATTTGGAATTTGATTGCCGTTGGGTATGGACAGGAAAAGAGTTTAATAAAAGACGGTTGATTACATGGAGTGAATCATCGAAACAAGCTCCCCACTTCTCCCCTAAGGAGTCCCCATCATGATGGAGGATTGTCTGCCACAACTCCTCCTTCCAGATTCCTCCTATTTTCTCCACTTTCCCTCTCTCTCTCTCCTTCTCTTTCTCTCTCTCACAATACACGTAAGGCAGCAAGAAGGGTTGATGCTGTCATGTTGCAATACAAAAGGTAGGAAAATTCCACCAAATCAAGAGGTTATACGAGGAAAGAAAGTGTTGGGTAGACCAAACAATGAAGTAAACTTCTTTTGTTGACGCAAAACATTTTGCTTGTGGATAAAGTCCTATATTTCACCCTACCAAAACCTTTCACAGTTCTTACTACCTGCGACCAATGTACAGAGAGTTGCTCGATTCATTTGTCATAAAAAGACCTCCGACTTTGCATTTTAAACTTTTCCAAACCCCTCTTCTTCTCCCCAAAACAGTTCATATACGCTGTACGCCCCGACATTATAGAAATGTGGTAATCCGAAGAGGCAAAATGCGGTGAATAGGGTATAGGAAATAAAAATTCACCTTAAGGCCTCTAATTTCTCCTTGTTTCAGTGTTACAGCCAGAACTCGGAGGAGAGAGGTGAGAGAGAAGTGGAGGAAGCATCCAGGAAGGGAAAGGGAAAGCAGGCAAGAATGTTGGGAGAACCGGCGTTATCATGTTGAAGAATTATTTCTAGGCAAAAGGCTAAAACAACTCAGTTAGCTTTCAATTGCTCGCAAAGAGCTGCTCAGAAACGGTCGGGTGAAGTTAGAGCAGTTCATGGTGTAGAACTACCAAGAAAACCTGCAACACACAAACATTTAACTAAAATATCGTTGGTGATGGTTTAGGCGGAGGCAGGTGGTAATTGTCAGGGAGATATCCATTATGATTCTCGGATCCCCTTCAAATCACACTTGACTTTCCAGAGAGGGGAATGAGCAGATAAAAGTACTGGGTGGTACCATGGCCTCAAATGTCAACCTCAGCTCTCCACCTTATTAATCTGTCAATCATCCGAACATGTAGGGATTAAAAATGGTCGAATTTACTCCAGGAGCATACAACATGGCTTTAGACCAAATATCACTCTGGAAATGTAAAACATCACTCCCGGTGGCCGTAAGATGGACATGATGCCAGCGACACGTTGGAGGGAGTTGCAGCCTGTTCATCTCGCCTACCTCAGGTCGCGCGAGATCGATGAGATTCATCCTTCATTCAGACGGAATTGCTTCCTCTCCGCCTCTCCCTTCCACCTCTTCCCCATCTGTCCGTCCCGCGGAAGAGGCTGAGTTGAGTGCGTCGCAACCTCCTACTGAGGCAGCCTTAGTAGCGTGAAAACGCGACTTGATGGCACTAGTTAAAGGCAGTAGATAAGAGATTATGCATTACTTCGCCCCACCCCACCCCCACCCCACCCCACCCCACTTCACACATGTAACGTGTGTTTACTCCGCCTATTTTGGCGTTTGTTGATGTCGTGCTCGCGAAGAGGCGAAGCCATCAGCGTCTCCATCTACCACGTCGCGTGATTGTACACGTGGTGTGTATGCACCCAAGTTACCATCTCCCCTCCCATTATTCCACACTCTTCGCCCAACCATTACTTTATGACCACAGGAGAAGACCGTGGAGGGGAAGCGACGTCGACAGTAGTGAGTTGGTCTGTCGACACGAAGACGATCACCACGAACCACATCTACGTCATTGCGTTTAAGATAGGCCACTCATGGGCCATTGCTCACCAGTTCACGTTTGAGCCCGAACCAGAGTTCGGTGCATCGGGATGCCCTGCACGAACGCTTGCTTACACCTTCCACGTATGGTTTGTGTCAAGTCCTGTGTCTCCTACCTCTTTCCCTCCAGACACCTTCACGGATTTCTGCCCGTTATTTGGCATTACTCATATGTTTCCTTTCGACTGTGAGCACTCAGATTAGGAAGAAAAAATTTTATTTCGACCCCACCTCTTGCACTCGAGCACTCATTCATTACATAACATACAGGCAAATTCGCCAAATTGGTGATATTTGACAGACTCAACAATGTACTTCTTCGTGATATCTCTCAAAATTCTTCAACAAAATAGTCGCGTCGCGATTGACAATTGACGTGGGAAAGACAAAATGACAAAGCCCTTCGAGTCGTAGGAGTGGAAAAAGGCTTTCTTAGTCGGCCATTCGCCAGTTTCTTCGCTGATGGAGATTTATACTTAAGTTAGCGTCCACCAGTGCATGGCAATTGGCATTGCGCGAAGTAATTCCGCCTGACTACCGCTTCTTTCAAACCTCACGGCTTATCAAATAGGTGTGGTTCGCGTTTTGGTATGGTTGGTGGTTGGTTGGTTGGCTGTTTGTTTTTTGTTGCGTTTGTTCAAGTTCCTGTGATGCGCCAATTGACGCCATTGGTGTGGTGCGCTGATAGCGCAGCGAGTGAATTTCACTCGAAGCATATTCGATAGGTGGACTGAACACATCTCCGTCAGCGTGTTCAGAACTCCTTACCAGAGAGATGTGCTTTATTGTATCACTATAACTTTCGTGTAAGTAGATAATAAAATGCATTTAGTGTATGACGTCGGCCGAATTTGCCGATCGGAGCAGCAAAACCGCTGTGTCAGAGGATGACCCAGGGAGTGGGAAGTGCGGTAGCGAGCAACGAGATAGCAGGTTGAGTGTATTTAGAGAAATGGGGAATAACTTCTTCACACTTATGGAGATACTGTTCGTGCGATTATGCTCTTCTGGGTCCTATTTCCAACCTTGTCATGCATATCAGCAATGAGCAGAGTCGGACGCGAGGCCTCATCGCGCAGTGGAGGACCGTCTCTGCCCGCTCAACGCCAATGTCGTGCTGGCTTCTTGCTGCCTCCATACAGAGCATTGTTAGCAAGAGAATCCTCTCGCCTTCTTTCGCCTCTCTAGCTCTAGCTTCTACTGATTCTACTTGGAAAGGAACCAAACTTCGTGCACAGGGTTGTTCAGTGAGTTTAGACGCTTTCACTCATCGCATTGTCACAGTCGCTGCATGTCTGGAATGCGCACATGAGAGTTCGAAAGAGAGTGCGGAAATTGCATCAGAATGAAGTATAAGTGTTAGAGCACTTAACGTGATGAGGAAGAAGAAGAGGCCTAGGGACCGCAGACGAGAATCTTGTTCGACCCGAAGTAAGAAGGCATTCGCCAGATCACTTGTGGACTGTTCGCGGCTAGTAGTGATGCGCCATTTTGAGGCGTTACTTTATTTATAGTACATAATGGTTCTGGGGTGATTTTCATAACTTAAACTTACATGTTGCCGCATTGAAAATGCGGCCGCATTGCTCTTCGCGCCCAAATTTAGAATGTCGTATTGCATAATAGCTCAGGGAATTTCATCGGATTTAACCGCTTGCATGATATTTCCAATTTGGCACGAATTCGCCCGAGAGTTGCTGATTGGCGTAAGGGTAAAGGCCCTCGAGACGTGCAAAGAATTAAGAAATACGGTAAATAAGCATATCGACGCGAAGAAGTTGTACCAAACAATGACAGTGAAGTGACATCGTGCGTCTCCTGCTTCCACTCGTGTCAAAACGAGTGATAGAACACATCGTTTTGTACTAGTGCTTGAACACTGCCAAGACAGTTAATGCTGTTGACATGTGGCGATAATTTTCAATCCGGCTCCCACGAGGATCTCGTCCACTGCTCTGTCACCTCTTCTCTAAGATGCAAAACAACGGTCCTACTTGAAAAGCGGTGCCTTCATTGGCAGAGTTAATAGATATAATCCAAGGGCCGTGTTCTCTAACCCATTACTCTCCAGGCATTAAAGTCATGGTTAAAGACAGGAGCCATTTAACTTGTGTCCACAAACGGTGTCACAGTTCACAAGGCAGAGTGCAGCCTTTCTGCTGGACTAAGGAGAGCCAGTGCGCTTTCCGAGGCAAATCTCAAACACTTGGAGGAAATGAAAGACAGGATGGCAGCGAGTAACCTAGTGAGAACTGCAGCATCCTCTGCTTTGACGATTTTGAAAACGGGTTGACATTTCCTGCACTCCAATACTCAGTTGACTCGGCCTTGAAAACATCTGGTGTGACATCGGTCCTCGTCTCCACGAGCGCCCCACAGTCAACTATGGTAGCGCTTTCCCGCAGTGTCATAACCGTTCGAATGATCCTCCAGCATGCCGGTCACATCTGGAGTAGGCCTGCAACACACAGCAAATCCCGTCAGTGGCAATGAGGCAGTTTTTTGAATGGGCTCTTCGAAGGGTCTTCTCCTCCCTGCCAATGACGCCCTTCCGGCCAAGGGGAGGCAATATTTCCAATGACTGTATCCCAACACAGTCAGCAAAGGTAACGCCTGTCGCAGAAAACCGGGAGGATGGAAGACTCAACTCCTCACGTGGGACTAGGTCTCTTTTCCGCGGTCCTCTCGCCAATTCCACTAACTCAGGAATTGAGGCTCACCACACTCATGGCAACAGAAGTTTACTCACACCTATGTCGCCTACGGACCAGCATTGAAAGAGGAAGGGATAGACATCCACGATGAATAGCAGTGTCGAAGATCCGTCGGTACGAAGTCATTCTTCCGCGCGAGTTCTGGTGGTGCGCAATAGTGGTTCGGAAAATTACAGCGACAAGGCTGATTCTTTGCCTCATCACCTGCTAATAGTTGAGCTCACCCTCATTGTCACGGGCCGATTGCTGGGACACACAAAGGCTGTCAATATGGGGCAGCAACGTTGCAAGGAAAAGACACGAACTGAGGGCATCTTCCCCAACAAGCGTCCCTTGCTCGTGAAAGCAACATTGAAGGGGCAAGTTGTGGCTAAGCGAGAACACATAACCTGCACTAAGCGATCGTGGGACGCAACGCCAATTGTGGAAAGAGGGAATGAGGTAGAGCCATGGAAATAGTGGTGTCCGTGTCCCTCCTATCAGCATCATTCAGCTTACTATTCTTCTGTTTGGGTCAGACATGGTGTCAGTGTCAGTGTCGCTCGCTCACCTTCAAAGTGCCCCCTCCCCATCTCGGCCCCTGCTTCGGCCCTCGGCCACAAACTCCGCATACCACGTCGGTGTGAAGGGCAGTTTGTCGGCACTGGGCCTCCCGCTCCCACCTTCCCATTACCCATACGACCGGTAATGAGTGGGACAGAGGACTTACGGTCTGAGCTATGCCTTAAACCCACGCACCCCGTCTCATCGTACTCACCTCATGGCAGTTCCATTCGCTGCCCATCGTGAGTCGTCGCCACGACGAAACCTCACACGGGCGGAGGTGTCGCCACTGGCGAGACGTGACATGTTCGTGTACAACAGGGTGGCTGATTGGAGTATCCGAGGGCAGATCAATAAGAGTCGGCCGTTTAAATGCATTGATTTGATTAAATGAGTGAATCGAATGAATGAATAATGAATGTATGGAATGAATAGAGTGAATGATGAATGAATGAACGAAATGCAATGAATGAACGAACGAACGAACGAACGAGCGAGAACAACGAGAGAGCATTCTTATACACCAAGTGAGACCCTTTTCAGGCGTTTATAACGCAGCGCCACCATATCCGGACGGGACTTGGTGGGGAGAGGGATTGACAAAGTGATTGTTACAACAGACCGTTGAGGGGAGACACGCAGAGAGGGTGAGATGGTAATGGCCAAAGGCGACCACGTACGACTTTTCAAGGGATGGATATTTGCGCGGGAGTGTGTGTGTTGGTCTTGAGTATTTTCTTCTTGTTTAAATTAGCAGCCCCTCTCATGCCATTGGGCTCGTGCTCCTCCACAATCGTCGTCTTCAACAAGTGTTATACATAAAGCAAGAACGAAGGACGGCGCTCGTTTAAGCGGTCTTAACTAATAAGGCTTTATTGCCCTGTGATAATTAGCCAGCAGCTACCACAGGAGCGTGCTATGCCCTCTCTGAATGCTGACAGAGTGTGATGGCATAAACGTCTGCCCGGTTTTGGCTCCACTTGAAACTCACGCTGCGGTGGAGGGAGAGTGTCTGCGCAGGACCGGGCGTACACTAAAGCGTGGAATGGGTATGGAAGAGTGAAAGTGTAGAAACGTTTGTTCAGGAAATGTCAACGATCGTGTTGTGTTTCGATAGAACGCCTATCCTCATCCAGTCCATACAACCTCAGTTGTCTTGTTAAATCGCATCTTAGGTTCTAATACTTACTCTTGCCAGTCTACTGCGGAAAGTGGCAAAGGCTTTGTGCATGCAAAGAAAGATTGGAATAATGCTCACTCCACTTGTCCCAACTCATGCTCCTTCGGTCTCTTCGCAATGCCGCCAGTCTGTCGCCACTGCGTGTTCGGAGTAGAGTCTGCCCCAGGAGCGGGAACTTGTGGTGGGTGATGTATGAGGCGAGAGAATGAATTCCTAGAATTGCCTTCACGTATGACCACTTGCAGCCGTGAGTGATGAGGACGTTCGAGTAAGGAACCACTGGGCCTCGTCGCCACTCGGAATCCAGTCATCTGAAGGGCATGCCATACAGGGATACTGTTACTCACCCAAACCTTCTATCCCCGAGTCTGTTGTTTGTTTTCATGTGCTCTAACTATGGCCGATTTTAGGGTTAGTGGACAAACATTTACACGTCCTTTGCTATGCAAATTCCTGGTGGCTGGATGGCAGCAGAAGCATCCTTTTATCTCGACACGGCATTTCAAATGCACGGCATCTACCACTTTCTCAAGCTCCTCTCTCTATCATTGGTCAGTCGAAAGAACCGTAATTGCGGAGGGAGCTGTATGCCTGCATGAAAAATCGCTAGGAGGCCACATGGGAGGGTTGCGTTAACGATTTCACTAAGGAGTCACAGTTCTTCCCTTTCTTCTTCCCTTTCGCCCATTTAGTCGGCCCTTGAGGCTACTATAAGGCTGTTCCATGTGATCAGTGAAGAGAAAGTGGAGGCTAATTCATTACTGAGCTCCATATTCCTCCCAGAAATATCACTTTCCTGAGATTAAGTTTCAATCATCACTTCTACAGACTTATCGTTGGGAGCAAGTATTCGAGACCTCTGCAGCTCACTTGGGGCATTCTCACCTCTTGAAAGACTACGTGCTGCTGCAGTGGAGGGCAAAGACGCAAAAAATCACAGCACCGTGGAACACAGCAGGCATCTTAAATTGGATAAAGGGCGTTTAAAAGTAACGAACCCTCATATATTTTAATGTGTTCCGATAACACTCCGCCGATTGATTGGAGGCTCTGGGGGCTACTTAAAACCCTGCAATTCCTCTTCGTGGAGCCTGCACATGGCAGCACTTTCCGTTAGACAGTGTTGCATTGGACATCTCCATGAGGTGGTGCCTTTTGAAGGGAGTGGACAGCAGCGTTACTGGTGGGCCTGCAGGTGAGAAGCCAATCATCGGGTGGTAGGGTGATTTTCCACATGGAAGAGGGAATGCGCCGGTGACATATCAGCATAAGTGGTAAAGTTACCTCAGACTTTCCGACTTGCCAACTTTATTTTGCCTCTTCAGGCATCTCTTTAAACCTCCAATGTCACGTTAAATTCAATTAAAACCCCAAATTCATCCTTCACCTTGTGCCTTCAAGTTGTCCGCTTTCACGCTACTAAGCTCGCCTCAGTAGAGGATTATAATGGATAGAACCATTCCCCTTCCGAGTGACGGAGAGATGGGGAAGAGGTGAAACGCAGGGGAGGAGAGGAAGCACTTCTGTCAGTATGAATAGGCACGATGATAGCCCCACTTCAAGCACATAGCTCTCGCGCCATGTCAACCTAACGTCTTCCGAGAGTGATGTGCTACATTTCCAGAATGTTGTGCTTGCATAAACTCATTTGCGTGTTGCAGCGCTTAAGGAGTAGTAAACATGAGTAGAGCTTGTCCCATCTCATAGGAGATTATGCGCAAAAGATCAGTTTTCTTGCCAGCTACGCCAACACATTTAGCAGTACACAGAGCCACGTATTATTGAAATATCAATGGTGATCCAGGACTCAGTGAAACAGGCGTTGGCCTTACCTTTCAGAAAAAACTTCTGCAACAGTTTGTTCGGTTAGAGGTAAGATTTCTATCACCTCACCTTCGAACAAGTATACGCCTGCCTCCATGCTTGTACGATTTTGCAAACGGCAGTTCCGCAAACAAATAAGTAAATAATATAAAACTAGTAACTGGGAGGCCTGTTCAATCTGGCGCCTGGCGAGTTTGAGAGGCTAGGGCCGCTTTCGGCGACGGTGGGGACGACGAATTAACGAGCTGAGCAACATGTCCATTCAGCTCACTTTTGCCTGCCGCGTACAGTTTGGCTCGGTTGCTATGATGTGACGAAAAGACGATGGAGTTTAGATAGGAAACAGGTTTAGGCTGGCATTTGAAGCGGTTGTGTCACCTTCCCTTAATTTACTCCCGTGGACGCCATTACGAGGGAGTTTGACATTTCGCCACGACGTCACAATAATACGCGAATTCGGCCATATGTGTGCTAAAATGAGCTTCGTCACCCTCCAAGTCCCAATTTTATCTCTCGACAGCCACAATTGTCGGTGACATTGGACCAACACCCTTAATGTCGTTAGTCGATGTCGGGACCAAGTCGCCATTGATTAGAATTGAGGAGAGACAATTTCTAATATCATTGCATAGTTTTGACCTGAACTTTTGCCTTACCTGACTTCAACACTTCTGGATTTAGTTACATTTAAAAAACGCAGCCTCAATCCTAAACAGAAAGGCGGTAAACAAGACGGATTTGTGCTTGTAAAGCATCAGTGACAGGTCAGGGATGTTAAGTAGGCTACCACGGCGCGCTCAGTGTGGCATTTGGCAGACGCCAATGGCGTAACGACTGCAACGAGGGACGAATACTTTTCAGTCTACCTGATGTTTGGTCTTCTCCAAGTGTGTCTTTGGCAGTAGTTCTCGTATTACATGGGCGTGACGAAAAGAGCAGGGAGAAGTAAGTCGCACTTTTTCCCGAAGCTATCATAGAGTCAGCATCCTCGGCACACTAGCGGGCTCTTTCCAACGTGCGCACTCGAGACATACAAGATAATCAAAAGAATATTGCCACATGGAAGCAGTGGAAGGGGCTTGGCGAAGTCACCAACTTCGTAACCAGATTTTGCCCATCACTCGACCCACCAACTGTACGCAGCGTATCGCAGAAATACGCGACAGAAGGGTTTCACTTGCCACTGAGAATCACGTTTTCACATGCCACGTATTCCTACTTGGGTGTGAATTTTGAGGCGTTCAAACTTACACTCGAGGCTGCATTTATCTCTTCCAGCTCTTCCCTACGCCTCTCAACGCCACCCTGGCCAGAGTCAAGTGATCTGTGGCTCGCATGTCTCAGCTTCACATGCAAATTCACGGTCTTCCTCTCGTTGGTGAGCATAGAGGAGGTTGATGAGTCCGCCCGACTTGGACTACGAGGCTCCTCAAGGCAACATCGAGTTGGCACAGTTCATCGTCCTACGCCCTTCCACTACATGAAGTGGCTTACTCCGCCTCAAGTGCTCTTTCAAACCGTCTGGTGTGCGTCCTTTCAGACTCTCCAACACTCCTCTCTCACCACCTCTCTCCACACCTCTCTCCACACCTCTCTCCACACCTCTCTCTCATGCTCTCTTTCCTCTTATTTTCTCTCACCCTCTCCTGCTGCTACTTGTCACAAATGCTCTCTTTCCCCTGCACATATGAAAGCCAACGCTGAGCGCTTCCTACTTCCCCTCACACTCGTCTATACTTCGGTTGTCTAAGGCCTTCTATAAAATCCACCTTCTGTTATGTCGGGAGGAAGACGTTCAGCCCAGGGTTGGCCCCACTCCCTCATGTCTCGTCAGCATTCCGTTTCGCCTCGACTCCCTTTCTCCCAAAGTATTGGCCTGTGCTGCCTATAGGCAACATTGGCGAAAAGTAGCGGAGCCAGCAGATGTCCCATCAACGCCGCATTCTTCGCCATTCACACGCGATTTTGTGCTCATGCTGCCTTAACTACCCGTGAAAGGTGAGAGCTTCAAGGTGCTCCTCACCTCCTTATTTGCTGCATACGACCAGCTCACGCGCGACGAATGAAGCCCAAATTGGTTTCTCCTCAGCTTTGTGATACAGTCGTTATGGGTACTTGCATTTCGGCATAAATGGTGGTTGTGGCTTCGGACGAATCCCAGTTTGCAGCATTGTGGGTGAGGAAGGCGACTTGATCGCCGCGGCATGATCCCAAGAAAAGATCGAATCCAGTGGAGAAGATGGTGAGGCAGTGCGAGGTGTGAGATCAACGAGTGGTAGAATAATAAAGAGCGCAAGTGAAGCGTAACCTACAACAGAGTTACCAACAAGGGTGAGAAAGCATCTTCTTCGCAGCATAGAACATCTCACTATTTCCTCGTCGCACTTCCAATCTCCACATTCAAGGCCATTCAACTCGACGGTTCGCCAGCTTTCACTCGTCAAAGCGACTGGATCTCATCATGTAAGACAAGGAATTAGGGCAACCGAATTCACTAGACATTTGACCACTGCCATTACGAGCTGAGCACTTGCTACGTTGTGAAAACATTTCAAATCCGCATCGGCACGCATTTTCGCCCCATTGCTTCGTTCCCCTCAATAGACTGCATGAACACCTCTGCCCTGCGCGAAAGGTCACCTCCCAAAGTGGACGATTTTGAAGTGGCAGTGGACGATTCCTTTGGAGTGAACGCGTGATGGAGAGATGGGGAAGAGATGGGAGGGAGGGGCGCGGGGGCGGAGGGGCAATGTGACGAAAGGGGACCACAGAATGAGCGTAAAGCACGTATCTCCAGACCCACGTCAATCAAACGCCTTCTGACTATGATATGCTACATTGCCGGGTGTACTGTCTGTCTTTCTATGCCCATATGCGCCCATCTGGTATGGAAGAGTAGCAAATAATAGTCGAGCCTGTCCCATGCGAGAATACCATCATGGGAGCAAATCAAGTGCTGATGCAAAAGGTTTTGGTCTCCTGTGGTCGGGTGAAAGGTACTCGCGACTCGAGAATACTCTCTCACCACCCGTGGCCATTTCATGCAATGATCTACCATGCTCCACGATCTCCAACTAACTATGCTCTTCACCACCCCACCCCACCCCATCCCACCTCACTCCACTCCACTCCACTCCACTCCACTCCACTCCACTCCACTCCACCCTACCCTACCCCACCCCTTTCTCTTCCATTCCGAGCTACGATGCTGTGCTCCGACATGACACCGTGTGCTTCCACCGTCTCAGATGCACTACGATCGCATGTCGTAAGCACAACAACGCCAACACCCCCTTTGCCCTAACTAACATTTCAGTCACAGCGATTGGGCAATATGAAGAATGATTAATTAGCCGCAAGTAGAAACTAATTCTGACACTGTTCGGAAGGAAAATAAGGCAAAATGAATGACTAGAAGAGATGGCAGAAGATTGGAAGGAGAGATGTGGCCCTATGTTGTGATATCATCTCTCCTGTCCTCATCCAATCCATTGTTTCCTCATCGCTTCATTCTGCAATAGCTCTCCTGCGGTCATTTCCAAAAGCACTTGCGCTCCTCGTACGGTACGGCATGAGAAGCAATGTCTTCATGCGCAAGTGCCTATGAGATGCAGACTTCCGTCGGTAGTGACACGCCAACACTATCTTTGTGCCCTCTGAACACGTCGCAACTGCACAACTGATTTCCACCACTTTCTCCCGAACCATCTTAGAAGGCACAGTGACTGTAACAGCATGGCATGGTATGGCATGCATAGTATGGCCTGATTTAGCTTGGCATGCGATAACACGTCAAATCGCATCAAACCATATCACATCAGTGAGGCATAGCAACAAAGGCTGCCTCTGCCGTCCAGTCTGTAGGCGAATGAGCCCTCTGTAAGGAGGCAACACTACACTCAGCCAACTTTCTTCCCACGCCTTCATCTTGCACCAGCTCGGAGGCGTTGGGCTCAGTGTCGGGACAGCTGCGGACCCACTACCGCGCAATTTTCTCCAACATCGCCGAATGCTTCTGCATGTGGTGGAAGGAGGATATTAGTAGTCTTGCATGCCTTGGTGAAGGTCTACCTTGACCCTCAGTTTAATGAAATACCGGTCGCCAGCGTAGGGATAAGAGAATGTGGACGAACTAGCGACATCTTCTGTGGGGTCGGTGAGTCAACGTCTCTTCGCCCGTATGAATGCATGCTTACAAAATTTGGACGCTCGCCACTCCACATGGTGCAACATTTGGTGCGCGAGAGAAGCAGAAGAATGAGTCTCATCTCAGCCATCGTTGTTTCCATCATGCCTTAACACGCTATCATCTCTCCTACTTACTTACATCTCCATATATATGTTTACTTTTTGGTTTTCTGTATTTTACCCACAGGTAAAGACAAACAAAGCGTGAAGGAGAGCATGACAGAAATGTGTAGAGCTTGCAGAAACGCACACACCTCACATACTGTTAACATACTAAGAATGATTAAATCACTTCATCCTGTCGAAGGGCGTGGGACGACGAGCGGTGCCAACTCGATGTCGCACTGACGAGCATCTGAGGCGTTAACGGGACTTTGAAGTCAAGTAATCGCCATTCCGGTGACATGAGTGTAGCAAATTCTCGCAGATTCACCTCACCAGCCTTCCGGAGGTTCCAGCAGCGTGTGCATTGCAGTGTAGGAAGGTGTGTCGAGTGAACAAGATGTTTGAAGAGGTGGGGCAGCCAGAGACCGGTGACTAGACATTCCATATACCGCAAAAGTGCCTTGACGGACCGACACATCCATCACCCGTGTGCAATGCCACCTACTTTAATGCTTCGACTGTAGTACTCATTACATTCGGTGGACGCGTGCTGCTCAGAACGACCGCTCTGTCGTACAGACAAGTGTTCGTGAGTGCAGTCGTCGAGCTCTCAACTGAGTGAGGGTACTGAGCAATGGCAGTCATGACGTCTCGCAAAACACGGATTTAGGATAAAAGGGGGGATGAAAGGCAAGGCAGAAGATGAGGCGGGGGAGGAGAATGCAAGTCCCATTAAACACGAAAGCAGGAATTTGGCGTAGTCCCCTGAAGTATCTGCAAGGTATACTTTGGCACAAACGCACGCTGGATAAGAAGGGTGGTGAAAGAACCAGTTCTGTTTCACTGGTTCATGAGTAATTAGTCGAGGGCACCTGCGAATTCGCGCGTCATCTTATTGAATAGATGAAATAAGTAGTAAACGTTTGGTGTCCTCTACAATGATGTCCCCAGAGGGTAGATCGAACATTGGCCTACACTGTCGAATAGAAGGTGTAACCGAGCCCAAGGGATGGGAGCAGTTGACATTGTCAACTAGGCTTCCTGATACTGGGGCGTCGGAGCAGCAGACGCGAGCTACACCACAGAAAGTGGCTGAAAGAGGCAAGTTGCCGTGACTGTCTGCCCGCCAGGAAACGATGCCCTCCTCCACCATTCAGAGGTGACGCCAGTTCGCCCATGGGCATTGCGCGAATGTGTTCGTCGAATCAAATGGGGCGGAGTGAAGAACCAGTTGAGAGATGTGCAGTCTGACGCAGGTAAGGGGAAGAGGGACAGGAGGAGGCGAGGCAAGATGGGCTGTCTGCACACAACGATGGGGCCAATCCACTGCCATCACTCGATCGCGCCAATTGGTCGTTGTGTGATGCGGCGCAGGGTAGGGGCGCCAGGAAGAGAGAGTGATTGAGTGAGTGAGTGAGTGAGTGAGTGAGAGAGTTAAAGTGGTGCAAATCGGCGCTTAACGGCCTTACGCTTTTGGCATTGCATACATGCGTAGAGGGTGAAGGAGAGTGGGGAAAGGGGGAAGATGCGGGCTGTTGGGTGGATTGTCGCCCGACACGGGGGAGGGGAAGAGCCGGTGGTAGGAGCGCAGAGACCACGTGAATGAGGGCGAATGAGGGGGAATGAAGGTGAGGAGGGCACGAGAAGAAGAGCTCTCCTTCCACCCACGGCTCAGATGAAGTAGCCTAACCTCCGTCATGTGCCTACCTACGCAGTGACATCAGTCCCGCCTCCACACCAACGCCTATATGAGGCAGGTCGTGGCGAGCGGCGACAGTGCAACACTGTCAGGCTGAAGATGAACTTCCTTCTCCTGCTTCTCGTAGCTGCGCATAGCGGACAGGAGAAATCGCTGCGATCTCTGCTAGTTAGGTTTCATAAGGATGCTCGTTCTGCTGTTCAACCAACGGCTTCTAACATGACGGCACTGGTTCGTCTACCTTTCTCTACCCTTACCTGCATCAAGCATATGCGACAGTCAGAGGAGCTAACCACTTCCTTCCATCGCATTTAGTTTTATTCCAGGCATTTGGCGGAAATGGCATCGTCGTGGACTCAGGCATGTAACCAGAAACACCTCAACGACTACACGGCGACGCAATACATTGGCATCGGGACGAATATTGCAGTGTTCAATGCTAACGGGTCAACAGAGTCATTCATCCCTACGGAGTGGTTGGATGAAGCCCGAAACTACCATTATGAGACAAATACGTGTGACGAAGGGAAAAGTTGGGCTCGCTATGAACAGGCAAGTGCGGCGCCTTTATGTGAGGTGGAACGATCTCGCGATTCCGAGGAGGTTCTACAATCACCCTCCCTTGCCATTTCATCCTTTGTTCTTCCAAGCTCCTCTCTTCTCCACTCCTCTTTCTAATCTATTTCTTACTGCTATGCTGCGCCATGACATGCCGCCATGTGCTCCGATTGTTCAGGTGTACTTTGGCGTGACATGACATGACATGATTTGATATGGTCTGACGAGCTCTGTCACGGTGCGATAAGATTTAACCACGCTTGAGGTGGTATTTTCTGTGTGAGAGCCAATAATTGTGAGTGTATATCACATCGACTCCGTGTATTATCGTAGATGGTGCACCCAAACCCCAGACATCGGATGCGGACTCGCCCCGGGGCCTAGCCTCACTATAAGCCAGGCGCCAGATTGGAACAGGCCTACCCTTGCAGTTAAACCCGCTTTTTATATTATTTACTTATTGTTTGCGGAACTGCCGTGCCGTACGAGCAGGGCAAGACCTGTTCGAAATGTCCCGAAGGGATGCATGCTCAAGCAACAGTGCTCTTTTTCGGACCGGTTGATCCTGACCAGAAACAAATGGTCACGAAGAGAAGACCACTTTTCCTCGTCTGGCTCCACTTCCTTTTTCACTCTTCGCACCTCTAGCACTCATCTACCTTTTTTCAATAATACGTGGCTTCATTGTAACCATTCTCCAGTTTAGCTAGAAAACCTCTGATCTTCTACTTCATTCTCCTATGAGAGGACAACTCTACTCATGTTTACTACTCCTTGCGCTGCAACGATACGTTGCAAATGGATTTCTGCGGCCACAACATTCTATGTAGCAGGTGTCATCACTCTACGTTAGGTTTGACAGGCAGCGCAAAAGAGCTATTGTGCTTGAAGGGGGCGATGGAGTCATCCCCTATTCATACTGAGCAGCGTTTAGTGTTTCTCGGGTCGGCGTTGGCCCCTGCGTTTCACCTCGACTTCCCGCAGTCTTAACCATGGCTCATGGAAAATGGTTCTGCTGTATCCATTTATTCGCTCTGCTGGGGAGAATGGCGAGGAGGGAAAGCTGACAACTGCCCCAACGCCTGCGAGTTGGTGCAACAAAGGTGAAGGAGCCAATTTGGGAATTTTTACAGCCTTGAAAGTGTATTCACGTGACTGGAGGCTCCTCTTAAAGAGATGCCTGAAGAGGCAAAATAAAGTTGGCAAGTCGGAAAGTCTGAGCGTGAACTTTACTTTTCTACGCTGCGCTCTTGTTATATGATTTAACGCGATTTGACGTAATATCGCATTCCATGCCATAACGCCACAGTCACTCACGGGCAGAAGGCCTCATTCGCTTTTCCTCCCTTTTGCTGGCCACCGCAGATGATTTGAAAGAAAACGCGGGCAGTCGGTTGTGCATTTGCGACTCCCTTCAAAAGGCAGCCACTACAGACCTGGATGAATCTGCGTGTGGAGGCCCACCACTTTGGGGGGGGGGGGCACACAAACATGCTGTCAACCGTCCATTCGGTGAAAAAGATGCTCTTTGAAGGTTGACTTAGAGGCAAAGTGAGGAGTGAGGGAGCAAGACATGCGAGCCTCACAATCATTTTATACGACGGAGGTTATAAACGGTGATTAAAATATTTCAGAGCAGAGGCACGTAAAGAATGAACGTTTTTAATAATCTCCATTGCGTGTTATTGTCTCTAACGTCTTGTGTGAAACAAGCAGGCTTCGTGTCTTACCCCAGCATTCCGAGTTCAACGATCGAAACATTCGGCTGGCTAACGCGTGAAATTCCGTAGAAGCCCTGTGATTGAAACTTAATCTGGAAAGTGATATTAGTCGAGTCAGTAATGGTTTCTCTTCATGATATTTTGATGAAGAGACCTCAAGGGCCGACTAAACGAAAGGGAAGAAGAAAGGAGCAACTCGTGTTACTGCATTAATCCGATGTGGCCTCCTAAGCGATTTTTCATGCAGGCATACACCCGTCCGCACCGGCTTTCAAACCAATAGAGAGAGGACAGAAAGTGGTAGATGCCGTGCATTCCGTGTCTAAAAGGATGTCTGCCATGGGAATTTGCATAGCAAAGACGTGTAAATGTTTGTCCACTTAAAATCGGCATAGTTTAGAGCACATGCAAACAACAGACTCGTTTGGTAGTAACAGTATCCCTGTTGCATGCCCTTCAGAATAATTCCGAGTTTTCCTTACTCGAACGTCCTCATACTCACGGCTGAAGTGGTCATACGTGAAGGCAATTCTATGTTGGAATTCACTTCTCTCGCTCATAGCCAGTCACAAGCCTGGGGCAGACTTGTCCGAACACAGTGGCGACAGACTGTGTTGCGAATGAGACCGAAGGAAAGTGCATTTGAGTTAGACGTGGAGTCGAGCATTATTCCAATCTTTCTTTGCATGCACAAAGCCTTTGCCACTTTCCGCAGTAGACTGGCAAGAGTAAGTATTAGAACCTAAGATGCGATTTAACAAGACAACTGAGGTTGTATGGACTGGATGAGGATAGGCGTTCTATCGAAACACAACACGATCGTTGACATTTCCTGAACAAACGTTTCTCACTTCACCTCTTCCATACCCATTCCACGCTTTAGTGTACGCCCGGTCCTGCGCAGACACTTCTCCCTCCACCGCGTGAGTTTCAGTGGAGCAAACGGGCAGACGTTATGCCATCACACTCTGTCAGCATTCAGAGGGCATAGCACGCTCCTGTGGTAGCTGCTGGCTAATTATCACAGGCAATAAAGCCTTATTAGTAAGACGCTTAAACGAGCGCCGTCTTCGTTCTTGCTTTATGTATAAACACTTGTTGAAGGACGACGATTGGTGGAGGAGCACGAGCCCAATGGCATGAGAGGGCTGCTAATTTAAACAAATATAGACCAACACACACACTCCCGCGCAATATCCCATCCCTGAAAATCGTACGTGGTCGCTTTGGCCATTACCATCTCACCCTCTCTGCGTGTCTCCCCCTCAACGGTCTGTGTAACAATCACTTTGTCAATCCCTCTCCCCACCAAGTCCCGTCCGGATATGGTGCGCGTGCGTTATAACGCCTGAAAAGGGTCTCACTTGGGTAAGAATGCTCTCGTTTGTCTCGTTCGTTCGTTCGTTCATTCATTCATTCATTCATTCATTCATTCATTCACTCATCATTCATTCATACATTCATTCATTCATTCATTCACTCATTTATTCAATCATGCATTTAAAGGCCACTCTTATTGTCTGCCCTCGATACTCCAATCAGCCCACCTGTTGTCACTGACACATGTCACGTCTCGCCGTGGCGACACCTCCGCCCGTGTGAGGTTGTCGTCGTGGCGACAGCTCGACGTGGAGCGCGAATGACTGCCATTGAGGTGAGTCGTGAGGACGGAGGTGGTGGGTGTTAAGGCATAGCTCAGACCGTGTGCCTCTGTCCCCTCATTACCGGTCGTATGCTAATGGGAGGTGGGGAGCGGGAGGCCCGTGCCCGACAAACTGCCCTTCACACGGTGGTTGGCGGAGTTGTGGGGCCGAGGGGCCGAGGGGCCGAGGGGCCGAGGGGCCGAGGGGCCGAGTGGGGAGGAGGGCACTTTGGGTGAGGAGCGCACTGACACTGACACCAGTCTGCCCAACAGAAGAGTAGCTGATGTGCTGAGTAGGAGGCTTCGGACAACCACTATTTCATGCTCTCCTCCTTCCCTCTTCTCCACAATTGGCGTGCGTCCACGATCTTGTGCAGGTTATGTGCTTCTCGCTTAGTCCACACTTGCCCATTCAATGTTGCTTCACGAGGCAAGGGACGCCTTGTGGGGAAGATGCCCTCAGTCGTGTCTTTTCCTGCCAACAGTGCTGCCCATTTTGACAGCTTTTGTGTGTCCAGCAATCGGCCCGTTGACAATGAGGTGAGCTCAACTATTAGCAGGTGATGAGGCAAGAATCAGCCTAGTCGCCTGTAATTTCGAACACTTTGCGCACCACCCAGAACTCGCGATATGACTTCGTACCCGACGGATGCTTCGACACTGCTTATTCCATGTGGATGTCTTTCCCCTGTCCTCTTTCAAGCTGGTCGTAGGCGAATGAGTGTGGAGTAAACGTTCTGTGCATGAGTGTGGTGAGCCTCATTCCTGGTTAGGTGGAAGGGCGAGAGACCGCGGAAAGGTAGACCTAGTCCACGTGAGGAGGTTGAAGTCTTCGCATCCTCCCGTTTTCGGCGACAGGGCGTTACTTTGCTGACTGGTGTGTGGGGACTACAGTCATCTGGAAATATTTGCCCTCCCCTTGGCCGGAAGGGCGTCATTGCAGGGGAGGAGGAAGACCCTTTCGAGAGCCCATAAACTGCCTCATTGCCATGACGGGATTGCTGTGTGTTGCAGGCCCTACTCCGATGGTGACCAGCATGCTGGAGGATATTCGCGTTATGCCTGCGAGAAAGGCTACATGTTGACTTGGGGCGCTGCGGTGTGGACGAGGAGATGTCACACCAGTGGTTTCAGGCCGAGTCACTGGTGATTGCGTGTGACAGGAAATGTCAACCCGTTTTCAAAATCGTCAAGCAGAGGATGCTGCAGTTCTCCATAGGGTTCTCGCTGCCATCCTGTCTTTCATTTCCTCCCAAGTGTTGAGATTTGCCTCGGAAGCGCACTTGCCTCTCCTTAGTCCAGCAGAAGGCTGCACTCTGCCTTGTGAACTGTCACCGGTTTGTGGACACAAGTTAAATGGCTCCTGGTGTTAACATGATTTAATGCCTGGAGAGAATGGTAAGAGAAACACGGCCTGGATTTTCTATTAACTGCCAACTTGAGCACCGACTTTTCAAGTAGGACCGAATTGTTTTTGCAATCTTGAGAAGGTGACAGAGCAGTGGGACGAGAGTCCTGTGGGAGCGGATTGAAAAATTATCGCCACATGTCAACAGCTTAACTCGTCTTTTGCAGTGTTCACAAGACTAGTACAAACGATTGTCTTCACTCGTTTTGCCGAGTGGAAGCAGGCGCACTGTCGACTCAGCTGTCATTGTTGGTAACTTCTTCGTCGAATATGCTATTTTGACCGTTATTTCTTAATTCTTGGCACTCTCGAGGCCTTTTACCCTTACGCCAATCAGCAACTCTCGGCGAATCGGGCCAAATTTTGGAAATATCATGCAAGCGGTTAAATCCGTGAAATTCCCTGAAGCTATTACTGCAAGTACGCATCTAATTTGGCGCGAGAGCAATGCGGCCGCATTTTCAATGGACTGTAAGTTTAGTGAATGAAAATCACCCCGAGAAACCATTTGTACTATAGATAAATTAAGCCTCAAAATGGCGCATCACTACTGACCGCGACAGTCCACAAGTGATCTGGCGAATGCTTCTTACTTGCGGGTCGAACAGGTTCTCGTCCTGCGGTCCCAAGCGCCTCTTCTTCTTCTTCACTTCGTGCATATACACATATAACTGTCCTCTGATGCAAATTTTCCGCACTCTCTTTCGAACTCTACTGTGGATTCGAAACATGCAGCGACTGTGACATGCATGAGTGAAAGGCTTCTAACTCACTGCATACAACCGTGCACGGAAGTTGGTTCCTTGTCCAAGAAGTAGCCAGAAGTAGGCTGAGAAGGGAAAGAAGGCGAGATTCTTGCTAACAACTGCTCCTGTATGGAGGCAGCAAGAGGCCACACGATTGGCGGTTGAGCGGGGCAGAGACACGGTCCTCCACTCGGGATGAGGCCTCGCGTCGCTCTGCCATTGCTGATGCAGTGACAAGGATTGGAAAATGGACGCCAGAAGAGCATAATCGACGACAGAGTTATCCATAAGTGTGAAGAAGTTATTCCTTTAAAACATGGAAAACCAGGCTACTCTCCGTTGCGCTCCCACTCCCACCTCCCATGGCGTCTGACACAGCGGTTTTGCCTGCTCCGACTCGGCAAACTTCGGCCGACGTCATAACTAATGCATTTTATTTGTACTACACGAAAGTTATAGGTTCATACAATAAAGCACACGGTAGGAGTTCTGAACACGCTGACGGAGAATGTGTTCAGTCCACCTATCGAAATGCTTTCGAGTGAAATTCACTCGTCTGCGCTATCAGCGCACCCACCAATGGCGTCAATGGCGCATTCAGCAGGAACGTTGACACAAACGCACAAACAAACAAACAGCCAACCAACCAACCAACCAACCAACCAACCAACGGCGAACCCACCTATTTGATAAGCCGTGCGGTGAAGAAGCGGTAGTCAAAGGCGGAATTACTTCGCGCAATGCCATTGCCATGCACTGGTGACGCTAACTTAAGTATCATCTCCATCAGCGAGAAACCTGGCGGAATGGCCGACTAAGCAAAGCCTTTCTCCACTCCTACGACTCGAAGGGCTTTGTCATTTTGTCTTTCCCACGTCAATTGTCAATCGCGACGCGCTATTTGTGGAAGAATTTTGAGAAGATATGCACGAAAAGTACATTGTTGGAGTCTGTCAAAATCACCAATTTGGCGATTTGCCTGTATGTTATGAATGAATGAGTGCTCGAGTGCAAGAGGTGGGGTCGAATAAATTTCTTTTCATCTAATCTGAGTGCTCACAGTCGAAAGGAAACATATGAGTGAATGCCAAATAACGGGCAGAAATCCGTGAAGGTGGTCTGGAGGGAAGAGGTAGGAGACACAGGACTTGACACAAACATACGTGGAAGGTGAAGCAAGCGTTTCGTGCAGGGCATCCCGATCACCGACTCTGGTTCGGGCTCAACGTGACTGGTGACAATGTGCCATGAGTGCCTACTTAAACGCAGACGTAGATGTGGTCGTGGTGATCGTCTCTCGTGACGACACGATCCAACTCACTCACTGTCGACGGTCGCTTTCCCCTCGACACGGTCTTCTCCTGTGTCATAAAGTATGGTTGGGCGAAGAGTGTGGATAATGGAGGGGAGATGGTAACTTGGGTGCATACACACCCACGTGTACACGCGACGTGGTAGATGGAGACGCTGATGGCTTCGCCCTCTTCCGCGAGCACCGACAGCAACAAACGCCAAAATAGGCGGAGTACACACTTTACATGTGGAAGTGGGGTGGGGTGGGGTGGGGTGGGGTGGGGCGAAGTAATGCATAATCTCTTATCTACTCCTTTAACTAGTGCCATCAAGTCAGCGTTTTCACGCTACTAAGCCTGCCTCAGTAGGAGGTTGCGACGCACTCAACCTCGCCTCTTCCGCGTGACGGACAGATGGGGAAGAGGTGGAAGGGAGAGGCGGAGAGGAAGCAACTCCGTCTGAATGAAGGATGAAATCTCATCGATCTCGCGCGACCGAGGTAGGCGAGATGACAGGCTGCACTCCTCGCACGTGTCGCTGGCATCATGTCCATCTTACGGCCACCGGGAGTGATGTTTTACATTTCCACAGAAGTGTGCTTGCAAAGACCATTTCGTGTGCGTTGTTGTTAAGAGTCCTTGGTGGTGCATGCCAGACAAGGCGTGTGGAACCAGTCGTTCACTTCGCACCATGTTTTAAAGGATAAACCTTGGAGAGTTTGCGGTGGGGCAAAGTGGCGATTCTGCCCACCATCATCTAATGGAGTCCGACGTAACATCCTGATGACCGACTCATCATCACCTACAGGATGAGGTGGCTCGAATCGGCCGGTGCGAGCGTCGTTCCGGACTCTCCACGCCCTGCTCGCATGCTCCCTTTCTCTGAGAGAGATAAAGGCCAACGCTGGTCGCTTCTACCTTTCCTCTGATCCGTCCATAGGACCAGTTAGTTGAGGCCTCGAATAAAACGCTGACTTGATGACGCAAGTTATGGGAGTAGTTGAGAGAGTTCGCGTCAATTTGGCAAGACGAATGAGTTGTAAGTGTGTAATCGTGGCGGGGAGAAGGGTGAGTGGCTTCTCGACTGTGATCGTCAGCAACGCTGCTGTCCACTCTCATGAGAAGACGCCACTTCGCGCAGATCTCCAACGCAACATTGTCTCACGAAGGGTGCTCCCACTTAGCCACTCCACGAGGATTAATTGGAGTGTTTTCAGGTGCCCCCAAAGCCTCCCTCCTATCAGACGGGGCGGTGTTGATGGCAGCGCATCAAGAAATATGTGGATTTGCAACTAGTGAACACCCGCTAACGCAGTGAAGACGCCTTCTGCGTTAGAGCGTGATGTGAATCGCCTCTCGACTCGCCACCGTAACACAGCAGCCGTGTTGTGCATAGCCGACGATGTTACAACTAGACCAGAAGAAATGACTGAGTGCCACTCGTGAGAAGCGATTGTGGCGAATGCAAGGACAGTGGGAGGTTGAGTGTGGCCTGAGGAAGAGCTCGACTTTACTCCTGCAGCAAACAAATGACCCTTTGCAAGCATATCCTTGCATACCGAACGCAGAGTGGCTGCAGAGTGGGACGTCGTGGCTTGGGACTGGAAAACTCAATGATCAAGTCGCCTTCCTCACCCACAATGCTGCAAACTGGGATTCGTCCGAAGCCACAACCACCATTTATGCCGAAATGCAAGTACCCATAACGACTGTATCACACAGCTGAGGAGAAACCAATTTGGGCTTCATTCGTCGCGCGTGAGCTGGTCGTATGCAGCAAATAAGGAGGTGAGGAGCACCTTGAAGCTCTCACCTTTCACGGGTAATTAAGGCAGCATGAGCACAAAATCGCGTGTGAATGGCGAAGAATGCGGCGTTGATGGGACATCTGCTGGCTCCGCTACTTTTCGCCAATGTTGCCTATAGGCAGCACAGGCAAATACTTTGGGAGAAAGGGAGTCGAGGCGAAACGGAATGCTGACGAGACATGAGGGAGTGGGGCCAACCCTGGGCTGAACGTCTTCCTCCCGACATAACAGAGGTGGATTTTATAGAAGGCCTTAGACAACCGAAAGTATAGACGAGTGTGAGGGGAAGTAGGAGCGCTCAGCGTTGGCTTTCATATGTGCAGGGGAAAGAGAGCATTTGTGACAAGTAGGCAGCAGGGGAGAGGGTGAGAGAAAAATAAGAGGAAAGAGAGCATGAGAGAGAGGTGTGGAGAGAGGTGTGGAGAGAGGTGTGGAGAGTCTGAAAGGACGCACACCAGACGGTTTGAAAGAGCACTTGAGGCGGAGTAAGCCACTTCATGTAGTGGAAGGGCGTAGGACGATGAACTGTGCCAACTCGATGTTGCCTTGAGGAGCCTCGTAGTCCAAGTCGGGCGGACTCATCAACCTCCTCTATGCTCACCAACGAGAGAGAAGATGGTGAATTTGCGTGTGAGCGGAGAAGAAGAGGGCAGTAATGGGAACACAAGCATGTTTCGCGACTGTGCGAGAGGAGTGGGAGAACGAGAGTGAAGCTGGTTTGAACAGTCATGACACTGCGCATCCTCTCTTGGAGGCCAACTCTTGCGCATACTTCGAATATCACCTGGCCGTCTCGACTCCTCATCATCCTCCAATGGGGTGTGGACTAAAGCCCTGCTCGCACCTCAACTTGTCACTGGTGGACGCAGTTTCAGCTTTCGAATTGACTTGCGTTCGCGTTGTTACAGACAGAGCAGTGCTGCGCCATCAACCGACTGCATGTGGGATGAATGCAGTGGTTTGGCGATGAGTACGGAGAGGAGAATAAGAAAGGCCAAACGGCGAGGACACACACACTGAGAGAATGCACAAAGCAGAGTGTGACAGTGTGGCGCAAATTTAAACAAAAATAGTAAGAAGCACTAAAAGTGCCTCCGACCCTTGTTCATTCACTTAATATCGGCGTTTGTGGAGTTAAATGTTTCCACTGGGTGGGTTTGCCTTGCCCACTTGATTGTACAAAGCTCGGTACAATAACGTCAATGTCCTTCTTCTACTCTTCGTCTTCACGCCTCTTCTTCCCACTGAAGGAGAAAGCTTCAAATGGGCAACATAATGTAGAGGCAGGCTTGATCGTAGCATCAAAACACATAGTTGTAATGATTGGAGAAAGGAAAAAACAAATCGCACCTTTCCATGTGAGTGTGTATTAGATGAACACTTAGTCGGATTCCAACATGAGTGCCCTTACCGTTCTAGCACCTCCTCCGAGTTGTCGCTGCCTTCTCACGCTCCGCCGTGTGGAAGTCATTTCCTCATGTGCACACTCGCAGACATGCGGGATGGTGGAAGGAGTAGCGCGACACTGGACAGAGCAGCTGCAGCTTGGCGAAGTCACCACCTTCGTAAACACATTTTCCCCATCACTCGACCCACCAGCTGTACGCAGCGTATCGCAGAAATACGCGACAGAAAGGTTTCACTTGCCACTGAGAATCACGCTTACACATGCCATATATTCTCACTTGGGTGTAAATTTGGAAGTGTCCAAACTTACATTGGAGGTTGCATTCATCACTTTCAGCTCTTCTCCCCGCCTTCCAACGCCACCCTGGCCAGAGTCAATTGATGTGTGGCTCGTATGTATCACCGGTCCTCACTCGTCCTCTCAGGTCACCCTTGCTGTCTCCTCTTCAAACAGCATCTCTCTCCCCAAAGGACACGGTGACAGCACCCCTATGTGTCTCCAAGGTGACCATGGAGGAAAGAGGGCAGAAGAGAGACAGCTCGCTGTTAGCTCGATGTGAACGATGAAGAAGCGCAGCTGGTGATGTCAACCAGCTATAAAGGCGGATTCAGTCAACAAGTGCACCCTTCACTCTGTGACACGTGTCATCACAGCCCCTGGTCGATGGCTTTTGTGGAATAACTGCCATGCAACATTAATTTACATGGCATCATTGCCAAATACCGCAGCCTTCGTCAGCCTCGTTTCCTCTCTGATGGAACACGTTAATTCACACGTTGTGTGGCGAGGCTCATTGACTGGGTTGGCTCACTCTCGCCCTAGCCTCATACTGAGGGCGCAATTTGTTATCGCTATTATTCTACGTTTTGCCATACTTTACCTCGGAAAATGGCTCGACAAACTTTTGCCAACTGACGTTCATATCCACAGACCCATTTTGGTTATTACTGCTCCAAAAGCTTTGTGGCTATCAGGAGATTTGAGCTGCCATTTTAGCAGGTAGATAGCGGAGAAGAGAGGCAGAGAGAGATAGAGAGAGGCAGAGAAAGAGGTGTGGAGAGTGTGAAACGAAGCACACACCACACGGTTTGGATGACCACTTAAGGCGGATTAAGGCACTCCATCCTGTCGAAGGGCGTAGACGATGAATGCAGCCAACTCGTGTTTGCCTCACGAGCATCTGCAGCATCAAATGGAATTCGGAGTCAAGTAATTGCTGTGTCGGCGACACGAATGGAGTACGTTCTCGGAGTAAAATGACTGAAGTCTGCTACTCAAGCCCGCGCGTGTTCGAAGAGCAGACAGTGCAGTGCCACCGCCGCATTCGACGTGTTACGCCAAGCGACAAAACACTATTCGAGGAGAGGTGGTCTCGAAGGTAGGGAGAGGTGCGAGTTGCGCGCTGTCTGACGCAGTGAAGGCAGATGAGTCAAGTTAACAATGGTGTCTCGGGAGGGTTGGGCGAGCATTGATGAAAGTAGGAGTGACACGGCACACATCACTTCCCAGTAAGGGAGGTGTAACCGAGCTCAAGGGATGGGAGCAGTTGACATTGTCAACTAGGCTTCCTGATACTGGGGCGTCGGAGCAGCAGACGCGAGCTACACCACAGAAAGTGGCTGAAAGAGGCAAGTTGCCGTGACTGTCTGCCCGCCAGGAAACGATGCCCTCCTCCACCATTCAGAGGTGACGCCAGTTCGCCCATGGGCATTGCGCGAATGTGTTCGTCGAATCAAATGGGGCGGAGTGAAGAACCAGTTGAGAGATGTGCAGTCTGACGCAGGTAAGGGGAAGAGGGACAGGAGGAGGCGAGGCAAGATGGGCTGTCTGCACACAACGATGGGGCCAATCCACTGCCATCACTCGATCGCGCCAATTGGTCGTTGTGTGATGCGGCGCAGGGTAGGGGCGCCAGGAAGAGAGAGTGATTGAGTGAGTGAGTGAGTGAGTGAGTGAGTGAGAGAGTTAAAGTGGTGCAAATCGGCGCTTAACGGCCTTACGCTTTTGGCATTGCATACATGCGTAGAGGGTGAAGGAGAGTGGGGAAAGGGGGAAGATGCGGGCTGTTGGGTGGATTGTCGCCCGACACGGGGGAGGGGAAGAGCCGGTGGTAGGAGCGCAGAGACCACGTGAATGAGGGCGAATGAGGGGGAATGAGGGGGAAAGAGAGGGGGAATGAGGGGGAATGAGGGGGAATGAAGGTGAGGAGGGCACGAGAAGAAGAGCTCTCCTTCCACCCACGGCTCAGATGAAGTAGCCTAACCTCCGTCATGTGCCTACCTACGCAAGTGACATCAGTCCGCCTCCACACCAACGCCTATATGAGGCAGGTTGTGGCGAGGGCGACAGTGCAACACTGTCAGGCTGAAGATGAACTTCCTTTCTCCTGCTTTCGTCACTCTGGCAGCGCGCTGACGACTCTTGAGCGAATTGACATAGTGGAAGTGAATCACTTTCTCCGTTCTGCTGTTCAACCGACGGCGTCGAAGATGTCCCTGCTGGTTCGTCTGCCCTTCTCTAGCCTAACATGGGCCACCGCTGCTCGTGTGCATCCACGGCGTGCATCGAGCATTGGTGACACGCAGAAGAGCTAACCTCCTCCTTCACCACATTTAGCGGTATTCCCAGGACTTGGGGAAAATGGCAGAAGATTCGGCTGCAGCATGTTGCCCGTTGTCGTCCAACGCCTGCACAGAGCGCAAATACCCGGGCATTGGGACCAATGTGGCAGAGTTAAAAAATATCGTACCACCAGTAAAAGATATTGTTCAGGAATGGGAGGCGGAGGGCCAACACTACCATTATGAGAACAACACTTGTGACGAAGGACAAAGATGTGATCGCTATAAAAGGGCAAGTGTGACGTGTTATTGTCTGGTGAAATGGCCTCGCAGACCGAGGTGATTTCACGATCACAACCCCTTGCCATTCCATTCTATGCTCTTCCACGCTCCTCTCATCTCCACTCCACTCCACTCCACTCCACTCCACTCCACTCCACGCCATGCCATGCCATGCATGCCATGCCATGCACTCCTCATATCCCCCGTGCTGCCATGCCCTGCTGTGACATGACACCATTTGCTCTGACGGTCGCGAATGTGCTGCAATAGAGTGATGCCTACGTGACATGAGGTGACAAGGTGTGGTAAGGTTTGAGGGGATCTGATGCGATATGATGCGACAAGATTGCATGTGGCATGATGTGTGATGTGAAAATAACGCGATTTGATGTGTGAAGTTGTTAGTGTGAGATTAATTCGAGATGTAGATTACGCCGCTGGTGCGTATCACCGTAGATGGTGCACGACGACTCCAGGGAGATCGGATGCGCACTGACGAGGTGTTCCAGTGGCCAAAAGAGCGTCTTCCTGTGTCATTACAAACCAGGGTGAGTTGGCGTCTAGTGGGTGAGGGGAATGCGAGCTGCCTTCATTGCACACCTACTCTCTCCATATGATCTGCAAGAATGGAATCGGCGGATCCAGTGCCTTACGAGCAGGGTGAGAGCTGTTCGCGTTGTCCCGGTATTTTCCTGCGTCTCACGCCAGTGCCAATTCCCCCCATCGTCTCCTAATACTACCGCTAGCACCAGCACCAGCACCAGCACCAGCACCAGCACCAGCACCAGGATCAGCACCACTGGTTCTGCTACGACTAGCAAGGTGTCAACTACTGGCACCAGCACGGAGGACAATTGTCACGTGGAGAAGACCACTTCCTCCTCGTGCACACTCCACCTCGGTCTCTGGTTACTCGTCTCACCTCTCGCACTCAGCCACTTTCTTTAATTGACTCAATTCATTGTAACCATTTCCTAGTTTACTTAGCATGCCTCTCTTCCCGGTCGACCTACCATTCGTGTTATCTGCCTTGACGGGGAATGAAGGTCGTAACTAGGCGGAGAGCGTTGCGATAGCGCAGACGACCACTAACACCTGTCTCCCGACAGTGGTTTACTAGGTGGCAAAGGGGGCCTTACACTTACGTACCACTTTCCCTCAGTCGCTTAAATGAGAGGCCAGCATCGGAGCGTGTAGTATGACAATTTCTAATGAGGGCTTAGAAGCCGTCACAAGTCGTTTTTGTGGAGGGGAAACATGGTTGAGCGTTCACAGGACTACGTAAAACTGGCAGTTCTCCACATGGAGGAGGCACTACCCCCATCTAGGAAGGGAGCTTTAAATATTCATTGTGGCCTGCCACTGTCAACTCGGTGAGACGATGCGTTAGCCAACCACCTGATTCCGGTGGCTTTTGAAAGGAAACACCAAAACACTGCCAGAGGCATTCTCGCCGCGACTGAGCTGCCGAAGCTCGGTTTGACTGGTGGTGCACCGGCACTGTGGCCCACAGAGGCAGACACTGTGACTGTTGGCCCATTCGAGGCCTACACGGCGTGGCAGGCTGCAGTGCGCCATTGGAACGGGTGCAGTGGCAAGACGATGCGTCGAGCCTCATCCCGAGATGAGAAGCGTGTCTTTGATCCACTCTACCAGCGATATCACTGGAGCGACGTCAGTAATTTAGTCTGAGGGTTACAAAACGAACCTGCACAATCTAGCCACATAGTGTTTAGTAAACGAAGAGCAGAAGTGCGAAACCATAAGGATATGTTGAACTGTGGGTAAGGTTATTTGGAACACGTCAACAAACAAAAGAATGTGTTAAGTGCATCTATGGAGAAATCGCCACCCATTCACTTGTCAACCCAATATGTAAGATGCATCTTCATGTCAGGCTTCTCCATTTGCGACCGTCTTGCGTCTGTGATATCCTCTTCCCCATTTCCCCTCATTCGCGGTCTTCCCCTATCCCCTCGAAGTACAAATTCAGGTAGGTATGAGGGGATATTCTGAGATAGGTCCTGTACCTGCACCATAAACTGACGTGGCGCACGATCTGTCCGTGGCAAGGCGCGATCATCCTTCGACACAGCAAATGAATATGATCTTGCCCACGTCCGTGATCTCTAATCTCCACGCTGACAACGTCTCCTCTTCGGGCAAGGCGTCAAACGCAGATGAAAATCATTCGTGGCGCCAGCGCCAGCGCCAGCGCCAGCCCCAATATCAGCATCAGCTGCAGCAGCAAAAGCAAGACAAACGCTCGAGTGGAGAGAAGTTAGTGGCCGCATTTTCACCGTTACTTGGCACAACATGGGCGCCTCACGACGTCGTCCTCACAGGCGTCGCCCGTGGGGAGACCGCAAGAGCGCTGAAGCTGCCATTGAGCGCACTTCCGAGTAAGGCGTGAACACAGGATTTTCACGCTTTTGCTACGCAAGACTTAGTATGCATGCACCACCGACAACTGCGAATTACGCGACTGCAAAGTACTTTCTAAATCTCTGCATGTTTTGTCGGTGCGAACATCGAGTTGGCACCACTCATCCTACGTCTGGTCGTCATGATGAAGTGGCTTAATCCTTCTCAAGTGGTCATCCAAACCGTGGACTCAGTGCCGTCTCTCTCCAAGTCGCTTTCTCTCACTCCGTGTGGGGTCGGATGATTTGCAGTTATTCACTTATCTCTGCTCAGCTTCGTCCCCTACACGGCACAACACGGACGTCGAACTGGGTTCGTGGCTGCAAGAGTGGGACGTTGTGGCTTTGGGACTGGAAAACTCAGTGGCCACAATTAATTTCTTCCTCCTTCAATTTCGCATTAACGTGCAAATGCACTTATGCTTCCATCACTTGAGAGACACCCAATCGCCAGTGCATTGTGCCTGGGGATCTATTGTTTCGGAGAGGTTCAGTATGCAGTTAAGTAAGAAGGGGTGACCGCTTCACTTTCAACGTATCAGCCTTCATGAGCCAAATTTTCGCCACGATTTCATAGATAAAATGGTGTTGATAGCTTGGACATTAAGCTTTGAAACACATTGAAGAATCGAAGTTTAACATGCCACTTTATTGCTCATAGGGGTGTAAATTTTTGAGGCGTTAAACTTACACTCGGAATGCTGCATTTATCACTTCCAGAAACTCTTCCCTACGCCTCTCAACGCACCCTGGCCAGAGTCAAGTGATCTGTGGCTCGCATGTCTCAGGCTTCACATGCAAATTCCCATCTTTCTCTCTCGTCGGTGAGCATAGAGAGGTGATGAGTCCGCCCAGGGGAGACTTGAAGGAACTACGAGGCTCCTCAAGGCAACATCGGGAGTTGGCACAGTTCATCGTCCTACGCCCTTCCACTACATGAAGTGAAAGGCTTACTTACCGCCTCAGGCGGAGTGCTCTTCAAACCGTCTGGTGTGCGTCCTTTCAGACTCTCACAACTCTCTCCACACCCTCTCTCTCATGCTGGAGGAGCCTCGTTTCCCTCTTTATTTTTTCTCATCACTCTCTCCCCTGCTGCCTACTTGTCAACGAGAGAAATGCCTCTCTTTCCCACTGCACATGATAAAGCCAACGCTGAGCGCTCCTACTTCCCTCACACTCGTCTATACTCGGTTGTCTAAGGCCTTCTATAAAAAATCCACCCTCTGTTATGTCCGTGGAGGAAGACGTTCAGCCCAGGGTTGGCCCCACTCCCTCATGTCTCGTCAAGCAATTCCGTTTTAGCTCGTCTGCCCTTTCTCCCCAAAGTAATGTTTTGCCCTGTGCTGCTATAGGCAACATTGGGCGAAAGTAGCGGAGCCAGCAGATGTCCCATCAACGCCGGGCATTCTTCGCCATTCACGCGATTTTGTGCTCATGCTGCCTTAATTACCCGTGAAAGGTGAGAGCTTTTCAAGGTGCTCCTCACCTCCTTATTTGCTGCATAAGCGACCACCAACGCGCGACGAATGAAGCCCCAAATTGGTATTCTCTTTTTTCTCTCCTCATGCTTTGTGATCACAGTCGTTATGGGTACTTGCATTTCGGCATAAATGGTGGTTGTGGCTTCGGACGAATCCCAATCACCTCACACACCTTGCATATCTGTGGGTGAGGAAGCGACTTGATCATTGAGTTTTCCAGTCCAAGCCACAACGTCCACTCTGCAGCCACGAACCCAGTTTCGACGTCCGTGTTGTGCCGTGTAGGGACGAAAGCTGAGGCAGAGATAAGTGAATAACTGCAATCATACCGACCACACGGAGTGAGAGAAAGCGACTTGGAGAGGAGACGCACTGAGTCCACGGTTTGGATGACCACTTGAAAAGGATTAAGCCACTTCATCATGACGACAGACGTAGGATGAGTGGTGCCAACGTCGATGTCGCACCGACAAAACATGCAGAGATTTAAAGAAGGACTTTGCAGTCGCGTAATCGCAGTGTCGGTGGTGCATGCATACTAAGTCTTCGTAGCAAAAGCGTGAAAAATCCTGTGTTCACGTCTGCTTACTCGGTAAGTGCGCTCAATGGGGCAAGCTTCAGCGCTTTTGCGGTCTCCCCACGGGGGACGCCTGTGAGGACGACGTCGTGAGGCGCCCATGTTGTGCAAGTAACGGTGAAAATGCGGCCACTAACTTCGCTCCACTCGAGCGTTTTTGTCTTGCTTTTGCTGCTGCAGCTGATGCTGATATTGGGGCTGGCGCTGGCGCTGGCGCTGGCGCCACGAATGATTTTCATCTGCGTTTGACGCCTTGCCCGAAGAGGAGACGTTGTCAGCGTGGAGATTAGAGATCACGGAACGTGGGGCAAGATCATATTCATTTGTGTGTCGAAGGATGATCGCGGCTTGCCACGGACAGACGTGCGCCCACGTCAGTTTATGGTGCAGGTACAGGACTATCTCAGAATTATCCCTCATATACTACCTGAAATTTGTAACTTCGAGGGGGATAGGGGAAGACCGCGAATGAGGGGAATGGGAACGAGAGGATATCCACACCGACGCAAGACGGTCGCAAATGGAGAAGCCTGACATGAAGATTTGCATCTTAACATAGTTGGGTTGAACAAGTGAATGGGTGCGGATTTCTCCCATAGATTTGCATCTTAAACATTCTTTTTGTTTTGTTTGACGTGTTTCCAAATACCTTACCACAGTTTAATCCTTATGGTTCGGCCAACTTTCTGCTCTTCGGTTTAACTTAACACTATGGTGGGGCTAGATTGTGGCAGGGTTTCGTTTGTAACCTGCGACTAATTTATGTATCA
>QEYB01001099.1:0-60392 GCA_017562135.1 Dipylidium caninum
AAAAAGAGAGAGATACGTCAGTTGATGGAGTCTTATTCACGCTTGAGTTCTTCTCTAACTAAAACCTGTTTCACAACTCCGCTCAATGGGCGATATTGCATGCATTTACCAGATACTTCCTATTCTTTCTAACCAACATGAAGGGACAGAAGGGTTTAATGCACATAAAAGACGCAGAAGGATATTTGCGTATAGAGAACCCACACGCAGCGCTCAAAGGACACAAGGTCTGACCTGAGGGAGCACGTTCGATTGGGAAAATAAAGTAATGTTCGTCAAAACTACTTCTCTGGAGTTAATTCATTACGCGCGCCTGACACAAAGTACCCCAGCCTGCCAATGTAATGCTGCGGGGCGAAAGTGACTCTTATACATTATGCCAGTTCGTAGAGCAAAAGAGGCCTTCGTGCGTTGTGGAACACGCCATTTCAAGTGAGTAGGCTGAAGAAACACTGGTAAGATGAAGCCTCCAGTCTATGAGATACTCCTGGCTCCGTGGAAGGAGCGTTCACAGTCCGACGGTGCGGAGGAACGGAGGAGCGGCAACATGGGGAACAAAGTATCCTTCCTTATTACATCTGCACGTAAGGGCCCATCTTCCGCATTGCTTTTGTACTGAATGTTGTATTATTTCATTTGCCTGCTAGAATTACTACAGGCATGTTGAGGCTAGGATAGCGCAGATTGTGTATATTTTACAATGGTTATATCAGGAAGGGAGGGTTGGGGCTGTTAGGGTCATCTCGTTGTTGTTACTCACCTTTAATGCAGTCATATGTGAAGGCGGATGACGAAGGTTGGAATGGATATGGTGATAGGTAGGTAGGTAGGTAGGTAGGTAGGTAGGTAGGTAGGTAGGTAGGTAGGTAAGGAAAGAGGGGGGGAATGAGTGCGGGGAGGGGGAAGGGGGAAAGGGGGGAGGGCCGGATAGAGTTAGAGAGTGAGAGAGGTAATGTTATAAGAGTGTTGCAGGTAGAACTGGCTAGTTGAGCGGCAGGCGGCCAGCGGGCAGGCAGGCAGGCAGGCAGGCGGCAGCGTGGGCAAAGTCTTAGAAATTGTGAGAATTGGTATTGCCTCGACCGGAGCGAATGTCTCGTGAGGAAGAATTGTTAAAGTAGACTTTGTCTGTTGAACTGGATGTCTGGTCGAAATGGCGCAGAATGGTGGCTGAGTATTAGAAAGTCTGTTCTCGCTCCTGCCTACGGAAAAGTTCAGATCGAAGCCTCGTAGCGAGGCATCCTCATCTCTTCTTCTTTCACCGCGGAAGAACAGGCAGCCGAAAGAGGAAAGTGGCTCGTTCACTCGTCACTATTTCGCCCTCCCTTTCATCCTACTAAGCTTCTAGGGCTTCCAGCCCTTCTGGTTGCAACCGGATGAGTTGACCTCAGTGCGTGTTGACAAGGAGAGAGGGAGAGAGGGAGAGAAGAGGCATTTGAGGCTGCAGTGAGCTGTTAAGAAGAGGCTGGTAGCAGCGTGAAACAAAGATATATTTATTGCAGAGGCTTCCCAAAGTGTCACCTATCAGACAATTGTGATGGTGTTGAGAAGAAGAGAAGAGAAGAGAAGAGAGGATAGCAGACGGGAAGGAGAGGATAGGAGAGGATAGGAGAGGAGAGGAGAGGAGAAAGCGAAAGTTGTCCCGTGTGGACGAGGGGTGGAAAGGGTGGAGAGAATGACGTAGTTGGTGTTAAAACAGAGTGGAGTCGAGTCGAGTCGAGCCGAGCCGAGCCGAGTCGAGCCGAGCCGATTGGAGTGGAGTGGAGTGGAGAGGAGTGGAGTGGAGTGGAGTGGAGTGGGGTGAAGTGGAGGTGGAGTGGAGTAAGGAAAGTTCTAGTAAATAGGGGAGAGCGGGTAGCAGACTAGGCTCTGCATCTCTCCACAGGGCATTGGAATGTGTGAGGTGTTGGAACAATTGGCACGGTTTTGGAGGGCAAAATTTGGCAAAGCGAATAGAAGTATGTGAGGCCTTCTGAGGCTACGGTTGCATGTGCGAAGCACTAAACCTGCTGGCACTTGACCGAGAACCAACCGTAAGTGCACAGACATCAGCGAGAAGGCCTCCTCTTCTTAGTGTGAAAGCGTCGCTCACACCAACGCGCTTGGACATCTCCAAAAACAACGACATTCATGCAGCCCGATTTGCATGGATTTCTGGGCTGATGGTCTGTTGGCGTCTTGGGTTGCTCATCGGTCTTCGTAGTTTCTGCCTACCCACGAAGAGAATAGTCGTCCTGCATGCCACTCGCCGCTTTTAACCAACGATCCTAATTTTGGTGAAAGGTAAATTTCAATGCGGGCACGGTCCTTACTCAAGGCGTATTCACTCAGGGGCAAAGCTTTCAACATTGGTCCTCTCCCTTATCCACTCACCTTGCATGTGTCCAACTGCAACCGCCAGAGCGCTGCACACCTCATTTTCCTCCCTCGACTCCCTGACTCCCCGACTCGCCGCCTCACCGCCTCCTCGGCTCCTCCACTTCCGCTGCTAGTCCACTTTTGTGTCTCACCAATTGATACCACCTACTCACGCCATCTACTTCTTTCTCCAGAAGCAACAAAAGAGATGCGTGAATCTTCTTCTCCGCTGCAAAATAAGAGAAGTCACTTCGCTTAATGGCCTTACAATTTGATAACAACTTCCACCAACACTTGAAGACAATGTACACTGCTCGCTTACAGATTTCCGTGTTGATGGCTTCGTGGACGGAGGCTCCTCACTGTAGAGCTTCCGGTTGGCACCCTATGCAGAGGAGACACATTCTCTTCAGTCGAAGATCACTCGTGCAACCCATTGCACCACACTACTACTGGGCGCAGGAGGACTACTTTCATCGTAAGACGAAGTAAGTGAACACTCACGGATTCGTTTGAGCGCTTTCTCCAGGGGCTCAGAGTCATCATCTTCAGACACATCTTCCCAATAGAACGGTCCACAACCGTTGGCAGATCCGCCTGTGGCTGGCTTCGTCGGCGGCGTCTTCTCCCTGCCACGCGTTCGGTTGGCAACTGTGTGGAGGGGACAGACACACATACTCTTGAGTCAAAGATCGCTCATGAACCATTGCACTACACTCTTCAAGAGGACTACGTTGATCTTAAGATGAAGTGAGCGAACACTCACGGATGCCTTCGAGCGCTTCTTCGGCGACTCGGAGACATCTTCTTCAGACTCCTCTTCCCATAGAAAATGTGTGCCGATCGGTCACAGAGGGGCCTGCAAGTAAGCTTCGCCGATGTCTCTTCGCTGCAACGCATTCGATTGCCAACTACGCAGAAGAAGACACATTCTCTTCAGTCGAAGATCACTGATAAACCATTGCACCACACTCCTCGAAAAGACTACGTTGACCATAAGACGAAGTAAGCGACCACTCACGGATGCGTTGAAGTGCTTCTTCAGCGACTCAGAGTCATCCTCGCCAGACTCAGACTCCTCTTCCCGTGGCAATGTCTTCACATCTTCTTCCTCCCCCGACTCCACCGCATACACCAAATTCTCCACCGCTTGAGTCCTCACTTTTTTGCCCTTCTCTCCAAATGCGATTCGACCTCTCTCTCTCTCCCCCTCTCCCCCTCTCCTCTCCCTCTTCTTCCACTTCTTCTCCTTCTGCTTTCTCCTTCCCTTTGATTTCATGCTTTCACTTTCGTATTCCGCCTCTGAAAAATAAAATCTCTCATGCTTATTCCTTCTTCAGCTTCTTCCTCTCGCCCTCTCTCACAATCGTCTTCCTCCATTTCGTCCGTCCCCGTCCGCGCCCTCGTCTCGGCAATCGCTTCCATGTCCGCTTCCATTTCTGCTTCACTTCCGTCTCCGCCCTCGTCCTCGTCCCGTCCCCTGTCGCCGAATCCGCTTCCATTCTCTGCTCCGTTCTCCGTCTCCGTCTCCGTTCCGCCTCCGCCTCCGCCTCCGCCTGCCCTTCTTTATCTGTCTCCACCTCCACCTCCACCCACTTCCACCTCTACTCCCGCTTCTGATTCCACCTTCTCTTTCCACCCTCTCTCAACTTCCATCTCCACATCTGGCTCCGTCTCCGTCTCCGTCTCCGTCTCGTCTCTGTCTCTGTCTCTGTCTCCGTTTCCACCACTACTTCCACCGCCTCTTGCGCTTCCACCCTCCACTCGTCACTGTCTGTCTTCACTCCTGCAAAGGCCAAAGCCAAAGCCAAAGCCGAAGCCGAAGCCAAAGCCAAAGCCATTGACTCTGACTCTGACTCTGGCTCTGACTCTGACTCGGTCTCACCTTTCCTCCCAATCTCCTGGGCCATCACGCTCTCATTTTCCACTTGTGCTGACACTTCGTCTTCTGGCTTCACCTCCGCCTCCGCCTCCGCCTCCGCCTCCGCCTCCACTTCCACTTCCACGTCCACTTCCACTTCCACTTTTCCTTCTACTTCAACCCTCTCCTCACTACTTCGTCCTCCTCATCCACTTCGAGGATAGTGGGTAAGGCGTCAAAAGGCGGCATTGAATAGAGCATGACGCCGTTGGAGGCAAGTTGAATGGCACAAACGGCCTAGAGGCATTGTGGAGGATGACGAGGTTAGCGCCTGTTGGTGGACTGCATAAAGAGTTAGTGGAGAGAACGACTGACCACTTTTCCTCTCGTCACGAAGACAGGGGTTGCACTCCCACGGCTCAGCCTCAGGTATCGGTGGCACGCATGACATGATGCTGCCACGCCTCTCAACGCCATATTCAACAGATGTTGACCATGACGCTGGAGGTAAACTCGCCGACCTGAAGCGACTGATTCGTCACTGCAATATAGCCATGAGACGGGAGAATGACATAAGGCCGAGCAAACGACCGGCACTCGAGGCAACTTACCGAGAGAAGAGTGCTACCGTCAACCTGCCGTCCACTCGCGCAGTCCGCTTTCGGAGACTGCAGTCGACTCCGAAGTGCCCGAGAGTGTCGCCACATTCGTCCGAAGACCGATGTGACGAAGCGACTTCCACCGCCCTTCATTCGGTTGGCAAGAAAGCAAGCAAGCAGAGGAAAACAAAGGGTCAATTTCGCAAAGTGACTTTGTGTGCGAGGAAAGGCGTCAACAAATTCAAATTTAATCGATACCGCAACTTGCAATCGATAATGGCCGCGTCAGTAATTCTGCATGCCGCGGTTGGCATCACTTCGTGAGTGGACTCGTTCAGACAGTTAGTTGTGAGGGTTAAATTAAAGCGTCAGGTACCCGAGTATGTAGTGGCTGCTTTCGGCAGCGGCGTAGGCCATACTCTCGTGGGGCGGTAATGGGCACGCAGTCTGTTGGCACTTCTGGCTGACTTCAACCTATGCGATGAGGCCGCCACTTGGCAAGCTCACTAGTCTAACCGCTTACCCGAACTGCGACCCGTTCATGGAAACGCCCTCACCTTGGTTTTCGCCTTCGTCTTCGCCTTCGCTTCTGCTTCTGCATCTGTATCTGCCAATATCTTCGCGCAGTCTAATCCCACCTTCTTCTACCAATTTGGTTGCTCCTGCTCTCGTCACACATTTGGCTACAACTGCGATAACTCCATAAATCAACTAAGCCCAATCTACTTCTCTCGCCACTCACCATTAGCCATTCTCTCTCCTGCAGCACCTTTTGCAAAGTGCACATCTACTGATTCAGTCAGAGGCCGCCTGTCAACCTTATTATTCGCCCTCGATATCAATCCGGTGAGAGTGAATAGACCATTTCCTCGCCCTCTATTTGCCCTCATTCCTTCATTCTTCCCTCCCCTCCCCTCCCCCCTCACTCCCTTCCTTTTCCTTTGTCTATTCCCTTATTTGACCCACAAATCCCCCTCGTCCGCATCATTCGTGTCCTTCTCCTTCTCCTTCTCCTTTTTCTTCTTCTTCTTCTTCTTCTTTCTCCTATCAATGCTTCTGGTTATCCTCAGACTCCTCCTTTGAGCCATCATCTTGTAACAAGTCGACTCTGGCATTTACCACTCCACATCGCGAGCACTTTCCTCACACATGAGACTAAGGCGAGGCCGCGTTTGCCCTAACCACTGATTTGCGCTTCTCCTCACTCTTCTTCTCATCTGTGGTGCGGATAAGTGCAGTCTGTCCTCGTGTCCACAATACTATGGTCAAGTGGAGAAGACATACAACGCAGAGCACTTCTCCTTCTCTCCAATAAGCCTCACAGACACGCCACTCGCCGTGTGTGCATCTCGTCACCTCGCCTCGCATTCTCTGTCATATGGGCAGACAAAGGTCAAAATCACCTCCACGTCAGTCAAGGCCTCTTCCCATTGGCCTGCGTGCCTGCCTGCCTACCTGCTTCCCTGCCTGCCTGCATGCCTGCCTGTCAAGCGGGAGGAGAAAAGGTGAGAGTCAGCACCATTTCACCGTAAGCCTGCAGGCGAGCATTAGAGCCTACGGCGACCATGGGCAAGTGACTCCCTCGTCTCCTCTATCTTCTGATTGCATCTCGCTCCCACCCTCATGGCAAATGTCGCTCGCTTTTCCAAGTCCCTTTTCACGTGTCACATACCGAAAGACTGCGACCACCTGCTTCGCCCACCTTTCGCCTGGAAAGTGGCTACCTTCTACTCGCCTATGTCCACAGTCCCCTTTCCTCGCACAATCCTGTAGCCACTTCTTCTTCATCGTCCAGGAATAAAGGAAGTGGAGTACTCCAGCTTCATCAACAGCAGGTTGGACGCACTCACGAGGTGCAAAATAGAGCAATGCAATAATAATGGGTGTTAGTCAAAAATATGCCCAAAATAGATAGATAGATAGACGACTTGATTCTTACATCGGGGGCAGCATCAACTATCGTCCTCGCCGGTTAGGTCTCGGGGCTACACCGCAACTCCTACTTACCTACCCACACACACCCACACACACGCCCGTAAAAACAGTGCTTCCGGAATGAAATGTTAAGACCAACTTGCATGTGCTCGCTCACCACACTTGTGGTCCTCCTCTACTCAACTCTTATCATTTCAGATAATTCGACTAGAAGGAGGAGCATTTGTCAAACAAATTGTCCACATCCAATGAAGCCATATCCAAAGAGCAGAACGATTTAAGAGATGCCAACCCAAAGGCGGATGTCACATCTTAGTGGGAACACTCTTTGCATCAAATAAGCTACGTCAAATCCTCTACAAGAGAGAACTCAAGACAGGCTGGCAACACATCTTATGCAGCACCCACTCGAGGCTGTGAAAGCCACCTTCCGTCAATGTAAACTACGTTTTTGCGTTTCCTGTCATTCTCGAATATCATATCATGGTGCAATGCCTCGAGTTTAATGCAGACTTATTTCTTCGTCTATTGGCAACCCATTGAAATGCCGCATTATATGAACCTACGTACATGCTTTCCTTATTGTCGCATTTACCGGGCTTCTGCTCGAATAAAGTCGAAACCTAACTTTGCTGATGACACTGATCAGACAACACACAGTATGTTAGCATGTGCGAGGTTTAAGTATCCCCTGAAACGACGTTCTTTGGTTTTCAAAAAGACACACCAAATGCCAGGAGCTAGGGTGAAAGGTCAATTGGCGACTTTTCGATTATATGGAAGACCCTTTCGTGTTTGGAAAAATAATATGTATAAAGAAGGATATAGAAGGAAATGATTCTGATATTTCTTGGTCTGATGCAGCGTATGCAGTCAGGTTTCCAACGATTAACCATATGAATCAGTTGTATTTTAATCTGGGGTATGTGCGATTGTTTCGCATACTCCAATTATTGGCTTTTCCTTATCTGTAGAGTGTTATTTTTATTTCATGACCCCCATAGTACTCTAATATAGTAAGTAGTACAGATATGTTTTATTTACTGTTTCGGGAGTTACATGGTCTGGGAGTTAGTTTATTGTCTAAGCTTTCGTTCATGTGCTCCACTTTTGTCATTCTCCTCCGTAAGGCTGTTGATCTTCCACCAAGATCAAACCGTCGTCAATCTCGACGCTGCAAGCCACCAATGTGAGGACCTCACTGATTATGTGTGTCATCACAAGGCGTTCCATGTGAAGATAGACACGCAGACAGAGACGGAGACGCAGGTATATTAATACGCCTTATAAAGGGCATATTTCGTTAACGCTTGTAAACAACTAAACCTTCAAATCAACCTACAAGTCGCTCCCTCCCTCCTCCCTCCCTCTCTCACTCACTCACTCACCCACCCACTCACTCACTCACTCAATTAGGCAGCATACACCACTGCCAAAGCAAATCCACCCACCCACCCACCCACACTCCCACTGCACATTAACTCCCTCCACTAACTGGGCACGTCGGCTTCCCTCCCTCCCAGTAAACCACACAGTGACCAGAAAACTGCTGACAACAAAACGCTCACATTTATGAGTCTCCACAGTCAAATAGCACTGCCGAAAAGTCAGGATAACCGCCCACAGGTCAGTGGCCTCGCTGACCTCTTCGCACAAGCCCCAACCACTCGGGGAATACAGATGATAACACATGCACAAGCCCATACCTCAACAACAACTATCCACTCCGACGAAGATTGAAGCCTCTGAACTCTGCCACATCCCCTACATACGCCTAAGAAAGTGTAATCAGCACAGCTAATATCCCTTATATGGAAATGCTTATCTACTCTCATAGACAAGGATGCCACATGCCTCTTATTTCACAGTCTGCCATTCATGGAATAATGATTTCAATAGCAAAATGTACCTTAGTGTGGATTAGATGAGATATCTCTTGCCAGTCATTACTACCAGCGGTCATAATATATATACAATTCCACTCAAGATATCACCTCTCTAACAGCCTCACCTCATCATCAGCCATTCTTAAGGGTGGATACATCAAGAAAAGGGGAAGGATCTTCGATGCCAGTACGTGCAAACGAGGGTCCTTTGCATCACACTTAGTAAAGGCGCTCAATCCTACCTCCTCAAGGCATGGCGTTGTAAAAATACACCAGTTTGAAATAATTCAAAGTAATAAGGATGAATTTTATTCAAAACTATGCCCCAATATGGATAAATAACTTGATTCTTACATCGAGGGCAGCATTAACTATCGTCCTCGGCGGTTACGCCTCGGGGATACACCGTAACTCCTACTTATCTACCTACACACATACACACCCACAAAAACACACACGTAAAAATCCTATTTTCCAAAATGAAATGTTAAGACTAACTTGCATGAGCTCGCTCACCACACGTGTAATGCTCATATACTCAACTCTTATCATTTCAGATAATTCGATTAGAAGGAAGCGCGTGTACCAAAAAAAATTGTCCACATCTAATGAAGCCATGTGAAAAAAGCAGAGGAATTTACAAGATGCCAGCCCAAAGGCGGATGTCACATCATGGTGAAAACACTCTTTGCACCACATAAGCTACGTCACATCCTCTACAAAAATAGAACTTAACACAGGCTAGCAACACATCTTATACCAATTGTCTGTCCTCAGGGGATTTAGTTGACGGCCTCTTCGGTCCGATACGACATAACGCAGCGCCCCGTCGAGGCTGTGAAAGTCATCTTCCGAGCAAAGACACTCCAAACTATACAAAGTCTTTTTCTTACCAAGGCAAACATTCGGGTTTCAAGTCCACGTATAAGCTGCTAGCAGCCATTTTGCAATTCCTCATACAAACCCTACTGCCCAACAAATATATCATATGAGACTGAAACTAGTAAAGTGGCCTCCTTTTCCGCAACGCGCAAAAGTGCTCAAAGTAGGAGTTTGAGGATAACCAGAAGCATTGATAGAAGAAGGAGGAGGAGCGAAGGAGGACTCTAACAAGTGCGGACGAGGGGGATTTGCGGGCCAACTAACAGAAGAGACAAAGGGGAGGGAAGGGAAGAATGAAGGAATGAAGGCGACTAGAGGGGAAGGAAACCGTCTATTCACTCTTACCTGATTGATATCGAGGGAGAGTAATGATGTGGGCAGGCGGCCTTTGAAGCAGCACAGATGTGCGCTTTGCAAAAGGTATTGGAGGAGAGAGAATGGACTAATGGTGAGTGGGAGAGAAAAGTGAATTGGGCTTAGTGTATCTGTGGATACATAACGGTGGTAGAGCCAAATGTGTGACGAGACTGAGAGCAACCAAATTGACAGACAAAGGTTGGATTAGACTGCGTGAAGGTATTGGCAGATGCAGATGCAGAAGCAGAACCGTGGGTTGACCGCAGAGGCAGAAGGCGATAGCGAAAGCGAAGGCAAGGTGGAGATGAAGTGAAGGTGGAGGCGTTTCAATGAACGAGTCGGCAGTTCAAATAACTGGTCAGACTACTGAGCTTGCCAAGTGGCGACCTCTTCACATATGTTGAATTCAATCTCCGTTTCTGAAATGTTCCTTAAGATGTTGGTTTGTATGATTTCATCTCGTCCTATTCAGGACTGGCTTCGAACCCTCCACGCCCCTAGCACTGGTAACTCCTTCTTCTCTACCAAACTTTGCTTTCAGCTTTGCACAACTGTGCAGTCCTCCAATACTTGTCTCACAACTGCTTTCTATACTCAAACATCTTCTTCTACAGCCCGCCATTTTTACCGAATTGTAGTCTAGAGCAGAGCAGAGTTACTTCTCTTCTTTGACGATGCAAATCATGATACGCCGATATGTTCACCTAGAACTTCCTCCTAAATCATTGTGGACTGGCTTTATTTTCGTTATCAGGCCCACAGAGAAATGATATGCAAAATTCTCTTGTGTTCTCGCCAAACTCCCGCCTCCATTTGCCTTTCACGCACCCTGATTGAAACCATCAACCGTTCCATTCACCACTGTCTAAGAGGTGAGTTTACTCACCTATAACGACAACGACAATACATAAATCAAAACAGCGACAGAGAGCCATTGATTTCCCAAGCTGGCATCGGAGGAATGCTAAATAGAGGCGGAAAAGCTATGAAATGTCGCCATCATCATGACAAGCTTGAGTTGAGGCTCCCTAGGGAGATGGATGTGTCAAGTACCGCGGCGTTGCTTGTCGTCGGAGGTCTTCATGGTCTCAACTGGTGAAGGCGGCTTTCAGGCTTAATGGGTGTCAAGCGGTTCAAGTTTCGTTCTTGTTTGAAGCACGGGATTTTTAACTGATTCAGTCGTCGAGCCTAATGTGGTCAGGAAGTTGATGGGGAGAGAACAGTAAGCATAACCGTCGGCGGTTGTGCGGGTGTCATTGCCTTCGACTGGCTCTCTTTAACTCATCCGTGTTCAGTGGGGAATAAGGGAGTTAGCACATTGCTCGTAACCGAGAGGAGTGGGTTTAGCTAAATGCGAGGGAATAGGGCGCAAAGAGTACCTTCTCACCGCAAAAAGCCCAAATTTTTGCCTACCGAGGCACTGACATGGGCAGCGAACGAGTTACATGGCTCTGCATCCACTTCCGTGAGAGAAGTCCCCAAGGGCAAGTGAACGAAGTCTGTGTGCCATTTTTGTCCTCGAGAAGTACCTAATTCATCTGGTGAGTGCACCTACGCGCTTAAGGCGTCACAACAGTCTCGTGTATCCTCCTTGCGGAAATGGTGAGTGTGAAGGGCCTCCTTGGAGCTCGAAATTGCTAAATTCTCAACATCACTTGAAGAAATGTTTGGATTGCAATGTCAATGCTCCAAAATGAAAGCACTCATGCAGCGTGCATTTCCGCATTTCGGCTCTGAGCGTTCCATTATGCTTAATGCCAGATCGTCCACGCGGCCGAGAGGTCTTCGAAAGTGATGAGCAAGAATTTTGCCTCGATTGGGATATATTCTTACTGGCGACTCTGAGAGATTCTCCAAACTACAAGGTTGGGCTATAAGGGGTCCTTCTCTGAGTGGTTACATCACAAAAACTTAATCAAATCATTGTTCTTACATTTGATGTCTGAGCGGTGTTGGGAGAATGGATCGTCAGGCTGTGAGGATCCACCTGCCGATCCACTTCGCGTCAGGCATTTGCGACGGATCGCCGGTCAGAAGACGGTAGACGACACCAGCACCATCTTGTAGAATGATATGCATTACATTCTTGCATTGCATGGTCAGGCCAATACTTTAACACGCACTGGGTGATGTGAAAACGTGAGATCCCTCAGATGAAGGAGAGCATTGAAGGCGAGCCACGTGGCGAAATTTGGTGCGGCGTCCCTCTTCGACGAGTTCGAAGCAGGTGGGAGATTTGCTCATCGCAAGATTACCTTGTTACCTCTGTATAATGTGTGGTTTGAGGTCGTTATGCATTCAGTAGGATTCTTTTTCATAGCTTAATTATCTGAGTGACAGGAGACGTTTGCTCACCCTTCCTTCAGACACGAGGAACATCTCCAGATTGTGTCTTCCGCCTGCTCCACTCCGCCATTACGCACGTGAGGCGATCACATTCTTGGCAGAATGCGCATTACATATTTCGCGTTCCACTGTGTCCACTGCCACATCCTCCACCTGGGCAAAAAAGGTCCTCGAGATTGCATAGGGTGATAAGCGATCCTGCCTTGAGAGGTTACATGAGTGAGCATACAACCGACGAAAGTTAATCAGAGTACTTTTTCTTGGTTGGCGGATGGGTCCGGGACACGGCACAGCCACTTCCTCGCCCGCCTTTCACGCCCAACTCCCACGCAGGCCGCCGAGAGTAGAGTCGTCAGCTTTATGAAATTTGAAACCTTCATGGTACGAGTTATGAGTTGGAGATTACCCACTCGTAAATCGACCTCTCTTTTCTCCGCAGCATAAATCTCAGTACCTCCTGCCGTGCCTTTTCGTGAAATTCCCAATAATCCGCTCTCAGTTCTATATTTCCGGTTGTTTTGGGTCACCTGCCCCTCCATTAACAACGCCCTTTACGAAAATGGGAAATTAGGTATAGAGGGTCAACATGTCAGGCATTTGTGACGGACCTCCAGTCAGAAGGCAATAGACAAGACAAGCACCATCTCCGACGACGTATTTTGTATGCCCAACCCAAAACTTTAACACGGTTCTCTAAACATTTTCATAAATCATCCATTATCCCAGCATTCGCATCTGGCACACGCCTGCCTTCCTTCACCTCCACTTCATCTGCTACGGAGAGATAAATTGTGGACGTTTTGTTGCCTGTCATATTTTGGGATAAACTGAAATCTTCGCATGAGTGTAAAAGGATATTTTCGGGTAATGCGTTTCATGTTCGACTCCAATAGCGGAATGCTCAACGTTGAACATCCTCCAGCCATCTACCTTAACGTGGTCGTTGATCACGGCGTCGAATGGAATTTTCGGAATTATTGCGGAATTGAGAAATGCACAGACACGCCCCGGGGTTACATATCTTCGAACTCAGCCACGAGCTCAGGTACAAACTCATCACTCCATTTATTTGTCATGCCGCCTCGTTAGGGATCCAAACTACTCTCTCTTCATCGACCCTTAAAATAAAGGAACGGTGACAGTCACGTGCAGATGCCACCTTACGACTGAGAGGGTGAGTGTACGAGGTAGTGTGGCGTATTTATCTAGCTAAATCTCGCCAGCCCTGCAACTTCACAGTAATTGCTACATCTTTTGTCTCTATGTCTGAAATATGCAATAAAAATTTTTGAATTTTGCCCAGATTGAGGTAGTGTTGGACACTCGTGCACCCAAAGTTTATCGCTTTTGGAATCATTCATCTGCCGACTCTACATCCCTCTATCTGGAAATAGTTGCCATCAGTAAGCCAAATCGAAGGTATTGCTGACACATGATTCTTGGACCCTTCCATATGAATAACTGCACTAACTCATTTTGGATGCTCTATTTGAAAGAAAAAGTGCGGATGCAAAATTTATGAATTTCACAATAGAAGTGAGGAGAAAAGCACCTGTTGATTACCTCGGTTGCTTATATGGCTCTTATGAAAGTCAAAGCGCGGTCTAAAAGATAGATTGGGGTAGGTCAAGCCAGTCAACTGCCCACGTAATATTTTGTTCACAGTCTCTCATCCCTGGTTTATTCAAGCATCCTTGACTGTAGGTTGCAAAACTCACAGGTACATGTACAGACTCACTGATTCACTATCCTCGCTACAACTATCACGCGCATCTTACTGGCAAGGTGCAACTTCTACCCACTGAATTGAGGGGAGGTGAATAACCAAAGGCAATTATTCTCGGGCATTGGTCCATCGTCTCGATCACAAGCCATTTATCCTCCTATGTCTCGACGAGGGCATCTCAGATGCCTATTGAAAGTCTTCATGAAAATTGTCTCCGTTGAGTAGAAATAATGGCTTGGTAAGACACCAAAAAAGGCGCTGTTCGAGGTTAGTTTTGCGAAATCAACAGCTGGCGGCGGTGTTTGGTGTTGCCGGGATAATATCCACAGGCAATCGCCATCCTGTATGCCAGAAACGTGAGGGGGAGCATGTAGAGGAAACGGAGGGAGGTAGACGAAGAAGAAGGTAGACCGGACGATGTGGGAATTTCTGGTAAAAATGGAAAATGGGGAAGAAGACGATTGCCAAAACCACTGCATTTAAGGTGTTCAATTGACAGTTAATACAAATGATAGCAGTGTCGCAGGCGGCCAAGATCAACAACATATCCTTGATCAATTTTTCACTTCCGGGCAAATACGACGTATGTTGGAGAGTGGCGTCAGCGAGTTTTCGTTGCTTTCACTAACGACTTTGTGTAAACATATCGTCTGAAAAGCCTCACTGCAGGTTAATAAGAGAGGTCGAATGTTCCACCGAATATTTCAATATTTCAATTTCAATTATTGCTCTACATTCCTCGGTTAAAGGTCGTACCTTTCATCATCGACAACTCCAACACCGAATCGTCCCCTTACTCTCTCAAATAGCAACAACAGCAGAATTGCGTAGGTTTAACGAAGAGGTTTGCCATCACTGAATAACATCTGTTATGAAACTAATTAAAGTTGCGAGGACATCGGAATAGTAACCTCCTCTCCTCCAGTTCTAAGTAGTTAGTCTCGAATGCAAACACCTCCACAGATCTGGAGTTCTACAGGAGAGGCTACTACCCCTGTTACTGGGGCAACAAAGTAATAATCAATCTTCACTTGGTTTGAATAAGGGGGCCCATGTAATTAGTTGAAAGGCCATGGCCTTATCCTCTAACTACTCCATTTGACATACACAACAGAACACCTCACAAAAGAGCGTGAGAGTTTGTGAAAAGAAGAGGGCGATAGTTGACGATGTTAACAACAACGAACTTCTAACGAACGTAGTCTCCATTGACACAACCCCTAGACCAGACGATGTGTCAAGATTAGATGAAGACTGTTTGAAGTTAAGGGGCAGGAAGTGTTAGCATTACGAACTACCTCGGAGGGGAAAAGAGGAAGAACCACTTACACATCAACAGGCATGCCAGAATGAGGAGAAAAGAGGCTGAAAGGAAACAATCGGGTAAATTGATTGGCAGCACAAAGGAATGACCAATAGACATTAAGGTCAGTCAGAGTGATAGACACGTGAGGTATTGAATTAATACAGAGGAAATAGACACGTACTCACCGGTTTTACTGATTGCACAACCGGAAGTCGTCTGGTTTATGGAAGGCGGAAGGAGTTCAGAGGAGAGTGGATCTGATGAAACACAGTTAGAGAGATGGTTGCACAAATAAGTTGTGCCTGTGTCGTCTAAAATCGTCCAAGACCGTATTGTTAATTGTGTGTGAACGAATTTGAGATGGATGATTTAGTGGCCCAGCTCTTTCGGCTCTAACATCGGCAAGGCCTGTTAACTGACGGCACCCAGTATAATGAGACTCTCGCAGTGGAAATGCGAAGTTGTCCGCCTAGAAACGCATTGTTCTGACGACATTACGAACACGTTTGTCAACGTCACGTTGCAGCGGAGACGTATTACCTGTGCACAAGCCCACTACCCAACTTGATCCTCGCATAGCATTCACTCTGAGGAGTATACATCTACGAAGCTTCACATGTTTGCTTATTGAGGTCTTACAAACACTTACGCTATTTAATTCACCCTAAATTCCATGGACTCAAAAATCCTAAGTGACTGTTTCAATAGAGAGGTCGCGTCATCTAAGACAGCGAGAAGAGATATTACGCAGTTGGAGGGGCTAGGTACAATGGAGATGCCGTTGAGCTGCTTTTCATTGTTTCACCACTGTTGTCAAGAATTGGGGAGAGTTACGATTGAGGGGTTGTAGGTGATGTGAAGACATAATTGGCAAATGTTGAGGGGGGTATATCTGACCTGACGATGTGTGACTACACTAAGCGGCAGTTAAAACGTTATTCGGGTAGGGAAGCAGACAATTCGGTAGCGAAGCTTTATGATGAAAATGGTCGTCATCATTACCATCAATGAATAAAATTCCCATTTACCTGTTGTCACACTCGGCCCAGTCGAAGTCGTTTGAAGCTAGGTAGGATGATAGAAAGAGAAAGTTGAGGAGGTACGATTCATGAACGTAGGAGTTTAAACAACTCACGATTGTCAGGAAGTGCACTAGCGAAGACAGAGGCAGGGGGGGAAGAGGAGGAGGAGTAAGAGAATTGAGGGACATTTTCGCCTAAGACAGCAAGAAGAGGAATTACGCACTTGGAATGGGTGGCTTAAATGCGGATTCAGTTGCAGTTGATTTCCATCATTTCATCACTATTGGTGATGGCTGAGACCATTGGCATTTGGGTGCAGTAAGTGGTGGGAAGGGGGGTGAGTGGCAAAAACTGAGGTCGGGGAATCCTGCGAGACCAGGTTTCCATTGACGAAAAGCGGTGAGCAGCATTTAAGTCGTCAAGTTACTAAGACGTTAGGAATGTTGGAAGTGGAGCTGTGTAATCTATGCGACCAAAATCACCGGTGGCTTGACTTACCCCAATCTATTTGAAGACGGCACCAGTTCTTTCATATAAACCATGCAAGCATCCAAGGTAATCAACAGCTTCTCTCCTCTTCACTTCTATCGTGTAATTCACGAAATTTTCGTCCGTACTGTTCCCTGCATTGCGAATAGAAAGGCCGCTGTTAGAGTAGACATGCCTAATCATCGGGGCCAACGATGACCCCGGTTTAGCTTACTGATTCCGACTAGTTCGGGATAGATATACGTATCGTTGAAAATAGTACCATCCCAAACATTGTAAAACCCTGGATGAACTGGTGCCTATCACCATCACCATCTAAGCAGACGCAAAGAAAATTATTATACTTAAGGTGTGGAGGCAAAAATTAGGGAATTACAGGTGAATTTGGAGGTATCTGGAGGCCCGTTATAGGCGAGGCAGACAGCATGGTACACTCACCCACTCAGTCTTAATATGGTATCTGCATGTGACTGTCACCGTTTCCTTATTCATAGCGGCAATGAAGAGAGTCTCATTCGGATGCATAACGAGGCCTTAGAAGGCAAATGCGGAAGGCGGTTAGTTGTTTGTGACAAAATAAATAGCTGAAGTAATGAGGTTACACCCATGAATACTCACCAAAGCCCGAGGATCGCCACACTCCATTAGGAAATACAGCAATGGGAATGGGAATTCGGAAATAGCTGTTGGAGTAGAAGACAATCCACGATATATTTGGACGAAATAAAGCCGGTAATCTGTACCTCTGCGTGGCGAACAGAGACTGAGGAAGCAGCAGGAGGTAAAAAGTGTTAGCAAGTCAGTGGAGCGTGTGTATGGCATGTAGGTTGGAAGTGAAATAAAACGCACACTGAGTGTAGGAGCAGTCGAAATATTCGGTGGAACAATTGTCGTCACTTATTTCGTTGCATTGAGATTCGCCGGACAAGATGTCCACACATACTCTCTATATGTGAAAACAAAAATAAATGTCAACCGTGAAATCCACGGAAACCTGTGTGAAGTGTCACCCTACCACATATTCGCCTGGTAGGGTGAAGGTGATAGAGAAGGTGCTATTTATTGGGCCACTAACGATTCTGGCTTCACTTCTTTCACTTGCAGCTGTGCGATTAGCGTCTAAAATGGTCCCAATTTGCAACGGTGGCTGTGTTAGAGTACAACCAAACTCGCCATCACCACATCCACCTAAAAACTGCAGATTTCCTGCCTCAGACACCGCGGTAGTATGAGTCGCTTGAGGTAGGTAAGAAAATAAAATCAGATTTGAACATGTTGGGAGGAGAGGTGTGATGCAAGCACTTTGCATTTCAACCACTCACAATCGTCAGCTGATATGGTAGAGAAAGAGTGGCCGTGTGGTTCCACTGAGAACGAATGATTCCCCGTTCCCGTAGTCCAGTCTGATCTGTCCCAATCTATCTTGAATACCGCTCCTTCCACGTCGAAGTCTTCATACAGGCATCCGAGGTAGTCGACAGGGCTTGTCCTCCTCAATTTTATTGTGAAATTCACAAAGTTCTCGTCTGTACTGTTTCCTCCAAAAAGAAAGGCCAATACGAATTTGAGTAGTCATTCAAATAGCAATGCACTAACATCAAATATCGACAATTCATTTTATTTATCTTACTGACGCTGACTATTTGCGGATATTTGGCGACATTGTTTTCAACGATACCACCTCCAACCGTGTAAACGTCCGATGAATCGGTGCCCACCACCATGCCTATCTAGGTATATACGAAAGCATTTATTACATTTTTAAGTTGTGGGGGCAAGAGATGTGCGGAGCAGGGTTTAAGTCGCAAGTCTGTCCAGACCCATCCAGATAGATGAGGCAGACTATGAGATGGACTCACCCACTTAGTGGCTTTGTGGTAGTCACACATGACTGTCACCATGTCCTTATCCTTCGCGTCAATGAAGAGGGACTGATGCGGATTCATAACGAGGCCTTGAAAGGCAAGTGAGAAAGACTCTTAATTGCCTGAGACATGTCAAACATGTGGATTGGTGAAGTTGCACGCATAACGACTCACCAGTAACCGAGGGGCTCCACACCCCATCAGGAAATACAGCAATGGACATGTGAATTTTAGATGATCGCTTTGGATAGAAGACTATCCAGGTCATATTTTGACGAATAACGCCGGTCATCTGCACTTCTGCGTGAGAACTTGAGACTAAGGGAGCAAGAAGAAATTTTTAAGTATGTGGAAGAGTAGAGAGGCGATTTGGTGTTGGTGGCGTCGGTGGTGAGTGTTCGTGTAAGAGATGAATGCACTAGAACTCACTCTGAGTGTAGGAACATTGGAAATATTCGTTGGAACATTGGTCGTTTGCTATTATAAAGCAGTCAGGTAACTCGGGCACGATGTTTACGCAAACTTCCTAGTTGAGGAAGCGAAAAGGGCATGACACTGATGAAAGCCAAGGATACCGTGATGGGGAGAAGTCAACTTACGTCGTATTCGCCGGGCAGTGAGCAATTGATCGAGAACGTACTGTTGATTGGGCCACTCACGATTCTGCTTTTATTTGCAAGCACTGCAAACTGTGTGTCTGCATAGAGAGCGTAGCAAACACGTCACCGACATTGCTCGCAATCACACGGTGTTCGACAACTGATTTCGCCGCTCCCCCTCCCCCGCCGCCTCCTACTTCTGCTCGAACCTTTTAAATGCCAGTTGTCTCGCCCCACTACCCAAGTGAAAATTCCTCCCGTGTAAGTTGGTTTCAGTCTGGCCTGACGTTGTTCCCCTCAAGCGCGCGATGAAGGTAAGTCTGCTTAGTTTACCCACACTGCCATCGAATGCCATCAATGCAATGCAAAATCAAGTGACTTAGAGGTGTGACAATGGGATTTATGGTTCTTAGAGAGGTGTTAAGTGAATGCGTCGAGTGTTGTATAAAGGACCGAAGGCAACACTTACTTATGTGTACGCAGATGTACGCGAAGAAGAGGAAGGCTGCTTTTCCCACCATTTGCCGTGCAGTTGAGGCCTTTGTCACGTTTGCTTTCTATTTATCCGGTCTGAAGTAGGTCAACAGGTGCCTTCTCAGTGGCTATTTAACTCGACATTGCTCCGCTCTGCATCCTTCGTCATGGAGTGCACGCATTCATTCATATGGCGTTCTGACACGTCAATCAGTCTACACGGTTTACTTACTGCATTCTAGTTGCTTGTAGTGTGGACTAACTTCATGCTCCCATTTCTCACCCAGTCTTATTGTCTAACTCTCTGCTGCCGCACGAACGAGGAAGCTGAGACGCTCTCTCCTCCGATATGCGCGATGACCTATTTTGTAAGACGTCTTCACTTTCAGCAGCACTCCACGATATGGAGAGATTGACATTCGGTTAAGGCGTCGCTGCTGCACACATTGCGGTGTGATTTGGCATTTGCAGCACCAGTTCATGGTGTAATTGTAACTAAATGTCCATTCGTCGTATATCGCCTGAAGGGGAAGCGGAGGATGATTGGGAGAGGGTGTGATGACACCATGGCTCACTTTCCACATTGAAAATCTCGAAAATTATTTGCTCGCAAAACAACCCAGAATCGATGCTTTAGCTCATATTTCAGAGTAAAAATTGTTGCATGTGCGGTCGGGTCGGCCTCTATGGTCTTCGTCACTCGCGTCAGCGCTCCCAGTTTCAATGCTTTTTTCCCTGACCCCACAACTCCTCATAAAGTCAGTGAATGGGGATGGGTCGGGGACAAGAATCTTTTCCAACAGTTGACGTTGACTTCTTTTCTTACAGCGCAAGAAACTTCAGTTTCCACATTTTTCGACTGTCATAAGCATGCCCTCGGAGAGAAGAAGCCGCAGCAGGATTGTATCTCTCGTCTCCTACAGCTCACATCCTCTTCTCCGACCCGTAGTTCATACAAGCTTACTACGAGCATGCGTCGTTCAAATTGACAACGACCGCCGTCGTCTGCTTCGCTCTCCTGACAGACCTCTGGAGTGTGACCCATACCTAGCGGTGACTTCATTCACATAAAAAACCCACCACACACCTACGGGATGCCGTAGCCGTATCACGTCATAAATGGACAGTTCGCATCTTTCAGGCTATAAATGTTGGGCTTGATCAATTTACACATTCGTCCATTTCATTCTCTCACAACAATTTCGTCATCACCAAGTCTAATTAGCCTCAGATAAGACGACGACGACGACAGAAAATGGCAAACTCACCACGGCATTTAAGTGACGCCTGACTAATAAAGTATGTTTAAAATGGGCTACGGGGTGTATCTAGATCCAAGATGTTACCATCTGCCTCCTTACAAAGCTGGCACGCGCGAGTGCATTTATGACCTCATAGCATCAGTGGGCGGGTTGATGATTAACATTTGGCTCTTGCGACAGTGCATGATTTGAGAGACACATAACCACTTGTGGCAACATGCACACCCGTTGCCTCACAGAATAGCGCGGCACTCTTACTTGAGTGGTGTTAGTCGAGGTACTTAGATATGATAAAGGGGAATTTGCGGTGATAGAGTAAGGCAAGCGGATGTGTACCAGGGACACTGGCATCAATAAGCACTCAAGATAGGAAGTGACCTCTGTGGAAATTATTCGTGTGCGCATTTCCAGCCTGTCGAAATAGCGACGGCCTATCGATGGCATGATGCTGTTACAGCTTCCCGTTGATGTGTGCTGGGTGTATGTAAAGTGAGAGAGTTGAGTTGGGGTGAGATGAGTGTATGATTAGGTTCTAGAATCCTGATGGCTTCCAGACTACACAAGCACCTTGATGGTTGCAATCGTCTATTTCATAGACGCAGGCAGACATTGCACGAGAAAGGAATACATTAGAGTACTATATCTTTATCGAGACTTCACTTCATTCGTGGGATAACAAGTGAGAGTTCCACACACACCCTCACGCATAATGGTGCCCTCATCGTGGCATATTGCGACCCAAATCAAACCCATTCCACACGATATGCCTTTGCACCTACGTAAGTACGTGTGGGGGGGGGGTAGACAGCACTTCGGTGTCTGACACATTTCTTAACTCGTTTGCGCTTAACATGTCAGACCATCATTTGGACTCCTTAGAATCCCAGAAAGTGGGATTGAAACGTCGAAGGGTTTAGTATTTCATTCATCTGACTGGCAATCCTATTTCATCTACTTGGCGACTGGAATAGGGACCAGTGTTGAGTGGAAGCATGGAAGTATGGAAGCATCGCCCCCCCCCGTCGTTGATACATTACTACGCTAAGGGATGCACTCTCCCATGACAGCGATGTAAGTTAGCAGATGTTGATTCTGAAACCTTGGAAACAGTATTTAGTTTATTCCTTCCTCCTTGCATACACTTCAAACAATACTACTAAATGTGTGGGTACCTGTCGCAAATGCAGGGTGAAACGGATAATGAGAGCCAAGAAAGTGTGTAGAGATTTGAAGCTTTGGAGAGGATGGATGAAATGGAGATGCAGTCGCAGTTAAGCACGGCAGAAAGTGTCGCGGTCGCAACGGAAATGAAATGAAGGCATTATCACACGTATAAGCCAAATGGTTTGCGGATCACTTGGAAGAACAGAAGTCATCGCCTGATTTCCAATTGCGCTCTCATACAGGAATGCACTTGCAACGGGGAATCAAACCTCGAGCGCTATTTCGGCGGGTGCCTGACTCGAGATAGACGCGTAACAGATTTTGGCAGCGTGTGCAGCCCCTATATTTCATAAGAGTAGCAAGAGTCAACTCAGTAGTGGCAAGAGTGTAGGCAATAGAAGGTGACAATGCCAAGAGGCGTGTTGATGTTGTTTAACTTTACGACTGAACTAATTGTTGCGATTATGCACCCGATATTTGAAAATAAGTGAGCGGATGATGAGAATGAGCATTGGCGTGCATTTGTACTGATATTCCATTGAAAATATGTTCTGTCACCTAATGCACATCATCCCTAAGTGCATCTCACGTGATTTACTTCGATGTCTTCCCATTGCTTAGCCATCAAAATGTCGACGTAGTTGGACCGAGGTGGTATGCAGTTCACTCAGTAACTTCATCATCGCCTTATCACCCTGCCACCTCGGATATCCGAATATGCGAGCCGTAAATGCACTCTCGCATGACAGCGAAGCGGGAAAGCAGATGTGTCCCTTTGCCCTTGCTAACAGTTGACGGACTATTGAAACAAACCCTTGTTACGGTTTTCATTTCAGTACAGTGGCAAGTACGAAACTTTATCATGTAGTGCAACTCTAAATCGGTTAGGCTATTAAGCGATAAATTTTTAGTGGCCAGAGGTAGGAGGGAATGGTGACACGAATCCCCTTTTACGATTGAGGCTGTCTTTTATTAATCGAGAACTTCTCGCCGAACAACCCAGTAGCTTGTGGTCTCTTCAACTCGTACACCAACTCCGAAGTCATAACAAATGAAGTATTCGTGTGAGCTGGCGTTTTGGCTACAAGTGACTGTCCTTGCACTGAATGTATTGTGGGTGTTGGGCGATGACAAGTTGTTCATTTCGAGCTGCATCACCTCGTCCTGTCTCTTGTGTACCCTCATGCTCAAGGCACGTAATTAACTGGTTTGCATCCGCTTGGGCATCTTATTCTAATTTTGAACCTTCTACTTCCTCTAATAATTGCTTTGTTGTTCTTTTGTGCTGCGTTTCTTCGCTGGAGGTATATTCCTCTCGTCGAAATGGTCTATCACGTGTCGCCATCCGTCTGCGCTTGGTTAAACTGCATCGACAGTTGTCAGGGAACTTTCACGATGAGGTGATTAGGTAGGTGACAATGGCTACAGCGAGTCGAGTTGAGTAGGAATTTTCGCTATGGCCGATTCCGCAGAAGTCACTTCACATTATCTTCATCCTGTGTTTCAAGTAGATCAGCGTCAAGGCCCTCGCCAAGGAGCAGGGAGGACGGTGAAGCAGTAGGTGGAAGGAAGTGAGAAAATGAAGAATAACCATTGCGAACACAATCAAATCTCGTTACAGTGCATAATGGCAATCTGCACCATGTGCGTTGACTCAGTTTTTTAGAGTGTTAAATCCCCACTCTCAGCATGGAGTAGAAAAGTCGAGACAATGGGCCTACTGGAGAAAACAGCTTGGGGGCTTGCGGACGATTAAGGGCGAGGAGATTAGGGGATTTGGCTGCAAGATGTTTCACTTCACGCAGCCTGTGCAGAGAATGTCTGTGGTGACATTCCTTGGTGGTTTTTTCCCTCACTGAAGCCTTGCTGTCGCAACGTCGGTGATGCAGAGGTAAATCACCACTTCTGCTCGAGGCAGCAACAGTTGAAGTATGGAGGGACAATTCCACATTTCAATTACGCTGGATTCTTTACACTGACACACAAACAATGGCTTCATCTGTAGGTTGCTTGGCAGACCGCATTCCCGCACCAGCAAGCGCAGATTGCAGCAAGAAATGACACTATTGAAAATGTTATTTGCAGCGCCGACTTGGTCGGATTGGAAGGAAGTCCCGTGGCGGTGCCTTAAATATGCGCAAATGTTTGTTAGCTTCTTTTGACCGCAGCTCAAACTGTCCACGCGAGGCGACACTCGAGAATGAAAATCAGTCGTCATCTTCGAGTGGTCCAGTCGCCTCAAGGCTCATTGGTGAATTTTGACTCAATGTCAGTTGATGAATTTCACCCACGTTTGACATTTTCCCTAGACTGAAACTCTGCTCATAACTCACTATATGAGCGATATTAGGTGCAGGTCTTAGAAACTTGGTGATCTCTCTACTGGCAGGCGGACAAAGCTTATGTCATGCAAAAAAGACGCAGAACGACGTTGTGTCTCGAAACTCCGGCAAAAAATACAAGATGGTGCTTAGACGGGACTTAGCTAGAAAAAAGTAATTTTATCACAACACTTGCTTGTAGGTTATCATTACGCTGCTCAAAATACTTCGGTTGCCATGATTACTGCGGCGAACCTGACTCTTATTCATTCTGCCAGCCGGCACTCTCGACCAAATTCCTTCCGTCCCCACATTTGCCTCATGAAAACCGATGAATTGACCCGCTTGAGCGAGAATAAGGTGATTAATGAATGTGTGGAAGAAAGGGTTGTTTCCAGCAATTCGCCTTCAGCGTTGCAAATTTCGCAAATATTTTTACGCAAATGACACTTCATTAACGGCGTGATTCAGGAAATGGATGAGTCCAAGGGGTACAAGGAAATCCACAAGGCATCCTACACGGAGAATTTAGCTGTCTCACAGGCTGGCGTGTGTGTGGACGGATTGACTGATGTCATCTCAGACATTTCCCCAGGGTGGCCAAATAGGAGTCCCACTGCGGATTTTTTGTACAGATGTTGGCCTGACTTGACGTTAATCGTGTGAGCACCGTACGATCAATGAAATTCATCAGCGTGATATGGTCAAGGTGATACCACGAAGCCGTCGTGTATTGAGAGATTGGTCAGAAATATAAACTAAAACTCCAACTACCTTGTGACATGAGTGAGCATTTGGTGAATATCCCCTGAGAACACTGCCTTCCACCATCAAAATCATATAGTGCTAGGGAGGAGATAATTTAGTTAAAGAATGCAAGCGCAGCGATCCTCAATGCTTTGCTCACACTCCGCACCGCCTCTCTCCTATTCAGCTCAACCTGTCATACACGACAACGTCACTATCTTTATCATCCCACCTATATTCCACAATACACCTCGTCTTTCTTCCATACTCAAACAATGGCACCACGCTGACTTCGTACTCCTTAGCTCACTTTTGTTCGGGCACCTGCTTTACACATTTCTCTCACGCCCGATCTGTACCTCTTGCTGATTCATCTCAGCTTGTTTTCCCCATGTCGCTCAATTTCAACAGATTTCGGAGTGTTTCGACCTACTTTAGTCGTGTGGACCAACATGGAGAATGTGGTTTTTCAGTGTATCCTAAAGTCACATTGAGAATGGATGGATGCAGCTGTTGCTAACAGGCTAACATTCTTTTGATCGACAGACAAACAGCTTCAAAGGCTGAGTGGGTGCCTCTCCTCCTGTTCACGATCTGTGGGGAAGGTAAGCTTTTCATAGTGCTTGCGATCTCAAGGGCGTCATGCACTGCATTCCACGTGAACCCTGGCTAAACATTCGACACTTACGTTTGAGCATATCACGTCATCGATGACGAAGGCTTCTACATGGGCAATCTTCACGGGTGCAGTATTTTGTTGCGAGTGCGCGACATCGCTACAGATATTTAGGTGAATACTGAGGCAATAGGCGAATTGGATGATTAAACGGGCACGGACATCTTCCAATTTCGTTCCGTTAAAGCTCAAACAAGTAGAAACAATGGGGTGACTGTAAGCTTGCAATTCACTAATGTTGGACGCAGTCTACTTTGTCCTGCTCGCCTTCTTCAGTAGCAACATTCGGCCCGAAATCCAATGTGGAAGTCACATACTCTTCCATTTCTGCCCCCGAATTAATAAGCTACCAACATGGCTAAATTAGAAAATGAATACTACCAAGCTGGAAAGCCTGACAACGATGAGTTTTAGCGTAGTATTCTCTCGTCATCAGGTGATGGAACAATCGAGCGCTAGGCTGAAAGAAGAATTTGATGGTGTCAAGACAGTTAGTCTTCCAGGCAAGAGAGGGGGTACTAAGGAGCACGAAGTATGGCTGCTCCACATTCCATTCGGCTTCTTCGACCAACTCCTCTTCAGCCAGCATTTCCATACCACTCAGTACCGAGTGCAGTAAGAAAGGACGGAATGGGAAGTGCCACTTGTAGGGCCTATTCGGTTGGATCTAAGGGAAGCACCGTGGCAGAGCCTTAAATAGGCCCCAACGTCGGTCGCCTTTCTTTCGATTACAGTGCAAATGTTCAGACGAGCAGGCACTTGAGAGTGTAAAGAGAGGAGATTAGTCGTCAATTGTGAGTAGTCCAGTGGTCTACGAGCTCACTGGTCAACCATGACTGGCTTTTGTTCAAGGCTGACGTCTTCTTTAAACCATTAGCTTCCATCAGATGCGTGGAACAAATGCGAACCTCGAAAGCTCTTACTGCATGAGTCGCGCAAGCTATGAGGGATGGAATCATGGCGAGGACGTCTTGTCTCCCACTGAACGCACAGACTTGAAAGTCGTCTCCCCTTCGACCACGATGCCATCTCGTTTGAGTGCGAACAGAGCGGAGAGGAGGAAGTGAGTGGAGAGGAGTTGATAGTCCGAAGTGCGCGATATGCGAACATAAGTTCTGGGACGAAAAGGTGTCAAGGGAGGGAGGAGGAGGAGGCTGAGGTTTATCAGAAAGTTTTCATTGTGTTTGAGAAAAAAAAACAAATTATATTCTTTCCTCGCCATCAATTATTTTAATTAAAATTGAGCTTCTGTCAACCTAAGAGCAATTTGTACTCTCAATTTTTGTACATGTTCCATCTGTTAATGCGAACAGTCGAACCAGTTCTTGTTAAATAACTTCTTCATTTCTGTACTCTTCTTCCCTTTAACATTTTGTGAAGATAAGAAAGTGATATTCAAAAGGTGTCAAGTCCGAGAATATGCTGGGCGTGGCAAGATGTTTTAACCTCGTTCTCTACTCTTTTGAAGAGTCCCCAAAGCAGCATGTGGCTCCTCATTATCCTCATGCAATACGATGCCCTCCTCTTGAACATTGTCAATCTCTTTTTTGGACTCCTCTCACAAAATCATCCACATTCTGACAATGCTTCTTCAGTTGGGCCTTCTCGTTCGCTTTCAAAGGGTCATGATCCGTTAGTCCTTGAGTGACCCGCCATACACACCTCAATATTCTCTTATTCGGAATTAAATTTGTTGTAAAGGCAAAAGGGTTACGTTCTTCCGACCCACAATGTGCACTTTGACATAGAATTTTTCAGTAGGCAGTCAACATTCACTCCATATTATCATACGGTTGAAGGAGGGCTCGATTACGTTCTTAGCAAGCAGTTTATTCATGTGGCGCTCCACCCATCTTTCGCACTAGTTCGCTGACTAAATTAAGGCTTTCGACGATCTCCGATGTTGACGGCAGAGGATCTTGCTCCTACATGATCTAAACAAGACCGTCGCCAATCAAAGACGGTTGCACAGAACGCAGCTTATCAAAAGGGTGGGAACCACCTGCTTCAAATTTGGCAAACCATCTTCCCTATGTCCAATCAGGAACTATGCTTTCACGAAACACTTTTAAAAAATTGTTACGTGATGCTACAACCGACAGTCTTAGATTTCCTTCCTTCTCATCTTACTCTACGAAACACCATGCCACTACACTCCTTGCTTCTCCCTTTCTCACGTGCCTACTCATGAGCACAGACAAGACTGTTTGTCACCCTACATGAAATTGTAAAAAATGCGAGTAACAAAACATATCCATTTGGTCGACTAGAGAAAGGCCGATGGAGGGAGCGCCTAACAGTTTAATGAGCAGAGAATGAGTCTATCATCGGTGAATGTGGATTGTTTCCTGGCCGCCATCTCCCTCTCTTTTATCCTCACCCTACCAATGAGGTTCGCCTTCTTTACCAACTTCCCACACGACACTCGCCGCCGCCCACCTGTGTCTGGCCGATCTTCCGAGTTCGCACTTTCGCCTATTTGTTGCACAAATGTGTAGAGTCCAAAGTCGGGAAGGAGTAAGCAAGCCCAAGTGCAAAAATTCCATTTAAACGATTTTACGTTGAACTGAGATGTGATTGTAAATTGAATAATGCAAAGAGGAGTGTTTGTAGCGGAGTTTCATTTTGCCACGTCTTCCACCTCTAAGCACTTGCTGCTGCGGGGGAGCAAGAAGAGAAAGAATTCATAAGTAAACCGTGACGTCGCAAATTCACTTATGGGAAAAGGGACGAGGGGAATGATGATAAAAAGTTGGAATGGGAAATACTTCACTACTGACCCTTTTTGTGGAAGCGACGCCGTCCAGCCTACATCAACACGCCCCGACTCACATGGCCTTCGCCAGTGTCATGAAGCCTACTTCCCCGTTCCACTGACGAGTCCTGCTCTACTCCGCCTCCTGTTCCATAGGCTCCACTTTTTGCACTGTTTAATCATCTGCGCCTTTGCTTCCTGAACAGGCAAGCCACATAGAGCCACGATACACGTATTCTGAGCCAGTGAGGTTGTCAAGGTGGGAGTTCTTCGACCTGATCGGCGCCCCCTCTGCTAGTTAATTGTATGGAGGCAATTCCACATGGGCGGCCACGGTTGGGCAACGTTCACTGCTCCACTTCAGGCGGACCAGTCCACCTCACTCGTCCAATCATCCTTTCCCATTGTGAACGCTTCTGAGACGGTTTGTTGAGCTGAAGTGAGACGTCTTCTCGAAGCAATTACTTCGTCCACTTACACTTCACCTGAGAAATACAGTCAAGGAGGTGACTAATGTTGTCCAGGCATATAGTTTTCTCTCTGTCAACTCTGTCTCAACAAAGTAATTAAGCCCTCAGGACAGACAAGTGGGCAGGCAAACTGGCAGGCAGGTGGATGAGTAGGTCGTCGGGCCCTATTGCCTGAAATAAGTCACAAAGTTCTCCACAATAGCAGCAATCATTATGTCTCAGCGTCTGTGGCCTCATTTGCCTTCATCAACGAGGGAATGTCCTTTACTCCGTTCCGCTTGCACCGATACGCGTACTGCCCCAGGTCTCGTCCTCTTTCCCACATCTCATCACGTTTTCCACCATGCAGCCGAAGTACCTGTTTGAAATTCATGACGAGACTGTCCTCTGCGCGGACACCAGACGACTTTGCGATGACAAAATCACCACTCAAATCAGGTGTGCAGAAGAGGAAGTTTGAAACAGATTCTTCCATGTGGCTCGCCTTCTTTCCCACACTTCGTCTCAGCAGTCTCATCCAAACGTGGCCACCTCTCCGTCCAAGGAGAGTTGAGTTAAAAGGTCAAGGAGACAGTGGACAAGTCAGTGCCTGGTCCATCACCGACTAGCAAAACGGTCGATGAGGATGGAGGTGGAAGGTATGAAAGGAAGGCGAATTGCAGAGAAAGGAAAAACTTGAGTGTAGGAAACGATTTGGTGTGTGCAAAATTCGTCAAGTTGGCTTAGCGTTGGCCACCTCCATGAAGTTTTGCAAAGCAGAAAGCTTGGCAGTTGTCACGGTAATGGAAGGTTGAGGGGTAGTGAATGCAGTTCGATGGAAGGTGTAAGTTGTTTGTGTGGGGTAAGTGGGCGCACCATAGCATTCTTCGAATAAACCGACACATGCCGTCCCCCGCATATTCTTCTTCCCACGATCGGAATTTTATTTTCATCTGGCCTGCTCTTTACAATGGGGCTTCTTTCCATAAAATCCACTTCAGCCTTCTTCCTCATTTTCACTCAGTAGCTCTTTTCTCCTCATGGTGAAGTGGGAGTTTTAGGCAGTCAAATCATTCGTGGCGATGTGCAATAACCACCCAAATAATATAATATACAGAAAAACGAGTCTGGCAAATGTCTTTGTGGGATGGGCATGAAACACCCACGTCGGGTGCTCAGACCACCTCCGGCAAGCATGGGTCCTCAGGCTCGAGCGAGGCAATCGTGGATGATGGCGAGGCTATACCGAAGCAACAATCTGAAAGACATTCGATTCCCACTTTGAGCTCACTGAGCTTTTCTAATGATAGTGCAAAATCAGGATATTTCTGCTCACACTTTCTTGACTTTGTCCATTTTCTACCAAGCGGACCATTTTGTCGGTTTTGGTGAAAGATTTGCAGGAATGTAACCCAAACCTCGTACATACAAGAGACGAAGGGCACCGACAATAGCTGACTGCCGCGTGGACACATCTTCCCAGCCGAATAGGCAGAGGGACGGCTTCACTCTCGTGCAGCAGGACTAAGGAGCGGCGAAATGAAGGCGTGACTGATAAGGCACCGTGTGGAATGTTGGAGTCACCGGTTCGAGGGCGGGTGGGCTAAGCCTCTAGTGAGACAGGTACTTGGAGGACTGACTTGAGATTTCTTTCCGGAGAAGAGGTGACCACTCAGTAAGGCTCAAGAAGCTGTTTCAGATGCGTTAACAATGGGGAAGGATGGTTGGACGAGTAACGTGGACTCTTCCTCCTCTTTCGCCTGACACTGAACAGATAGGCGAAGCAGGAGGTGGGCGATGCGTCCGCGGATGCAGAGGAGAAGGAGGAGGAGGGAAACGTGATGGAATTGTCGCCTAAGGTGGATGAAGAGGAGGAAAGTAGAAGTATCGTCTCTGACGAAGAAGCAGCTAAACCAACAGGATGGCGTCAATGGAGATAAAGAATTATTTGCTACATTAGCAGGCCATTCAGGAAATTGAGATGACTTTGGGCAAAACTCACTATTCCCATTCTTATCTAACAGTGTTCCTCGGGCAATGTACTTTCACATAATAGATTTTACAGTCCTTCGGCGTGTCTGTTTAGGAACATTCTGGCCCAAGTGCTGCTAGTGGGAAATGGCGGTTCGAAGAGGTGTCACTCTTTGGCCACTCCTCTTGGCAGCCAGTCACACGTGTCCTAGCACAAATTTGGGCAATCGGGATGAATGTTCGTATCAAATGCCACGTCATACAGACACAACCAATAAGTAGCTAAATGATGGTGTATCTACCAGGGAGAATTGAGTATTCCAAGACGCCTGGGGAGTTGGCTACAGAACAATGTTATGGTATCTTTGATGAAAGTGCTAACATTGCTTCGTATCATGGGCAATTAGGCAAGTATAACAAAAAGACCTATGCCTTGATAGGAATAGAAAACGTTTTCAATAGGGTTAACAGAGACTTGAGGGACTTTAAGTGGGTGTGGAGGAAATGATTCGCCCTTAGGGTAAGGTTCAGGAAAGTCTTTAAAAAACCTACTTCATCGTACGCAGATGCATCGGTGATTGCCTCCTTCATTAAAGCCTTACACGTTGAGGTAGTCGAAGAGGATCACCATGAGTGCCGAAAAACTCACCATTTTCAACCAAAAGTTCCTGGGGCAATCCCAAAGACACGTTGAAATGACCTTGGTCTAGGGAGCACTTTCTGAAATAGCCAATCCGACGTGGGAAGGTGAAGAAGATATTTCGGCAAAATCATAAGCTGAGACGACGTAAAGCTACAAGCGAATAAGATTTACATGAGGGAACAGAATGGGCATCTCGGTATTACAGGATAGTAGATCTCCGACTCAGTTTTTTTATAAGCCATATTGTATCAGATTTAATTATATTTCTGAACTACATCTTCCTCTCATGTACGTGTGTGTGTGTGTGTGTGTGTGTGTGTGGGAAATGAGTGAAAATATGATATGCGCAGAGCAAAGTGGCGGGTCCATCAGGCGTGATGAATAGAGGCGACTTTGACGGTAGGCACTAACTCCTTCCACTCCTCAATTTTTCAACCCGTAAGGACATTAGTTAGTTGAAGTGGTAAGTCTGAATGTTAATTAATAGTGTGAAGTAGTAGATAGCCTCGTTATCTGCAAATGAGCATTCTTGTATTTAACTAAGTGGACTTGCCAGTAGATTGTCACATTATCTACAGGTTAGTGCATGCATTATTTGACAAATCAGTAACAAATCTATTTATGTAAACCGCACGAAACCATTTTTGGGTGTCGAGTAGACAGTGTTGCCATGACATAATTGTCATGAGCAAATGTACTCGAGAGTGGGACACTGCGATTGAATAGGAGACTGACACGCAGTGAATGAGATTTGCTATTTAACTGTTTTGCCAAGGTGAAGAAATGTGAGGAGTAGCATGAGAATTTACGACACCGTGCTAGCTTCCACTATATCTTGCACAATCGCCGAGATACCCCAATTGCCACCTAAACTCTACCCACTTCCCTCCCTCTTCCCTCTTCCCACCTCGCCTCTTATGTCACCGCCACCAATGAATCGGCGAATGAGTGGGACGCGTGAAGTGCCAATTTAGGTTCCTACGTGGTGCATTCCTTAGCCCAAATCAACGAAAATGCCTCACTCCCAACCCTTCCTTCCCCTCCTCCACATTGTTTATTCCTATCCTTGCAAGCCTATTTCCTCCGATCACCGGAGGTGTCCGATTCTCAACATAATGAACGACTTCTGCAAACGCAAAGTCGCTTTCTGCACATTAATGCTGCTCCAACATCTCTCCTACATAATAAGTAAAGCTGTAACCAGCCCGTTGTCTGCTTGTTGATGGCTAAGAAAAACGAAGCGAAAGCTTCTGAAGTTTCCAATTTTAGATTTCCCTTCGAAAATGAATATCCTTCCCATACCAGTTAGGAGGCAGCTGAGAACAAATTGCCCAATCTTTGCACAGTCGGCATTAACACATTTCATTCCACGAACCTCTCACGAAATCTCGTCTTCTCCACGTTCCAAGTCACCTGCTTCCTCCTCCTATGACGAATATCTCTCCACATCCACCTCGTGCTTCTGTTCATCCCTCGGCTACCCTCGAGAAATGGAATTCTGTCGGCCTGACTTCCTCCTCCTTTACCATCATTCTAGTGACAGTCTCCCCACCACAATCAATCCGTTGTCTCACTCCTCCACCAGTTCACTTTTATAGACAATAACGGTCAGAATCGTGAGACAGACCAATCTAGGGGGATGACGGTGTGCGGATTGGTGGGTGAGACTGTGATGAGTTAGAGAGCACGACGAAAAATTCATCGGTCATGCGGAAAAGAGGCGACGTTGAGAATAGCCGCCAACTACTTTCACTTCTTAATCCTCGGGTCAGTGATGATCCTGGTTGGATGAGGTGACAGGTTTGAATGTTGGCAATTAATGCTGTGCAGCATCAAAGGTGCGTGGGGAAGGTGTGGAGGAGTGGGTTTTTGAGAGGCAGGAGTTCCATCCGGTCGGCCCTGCGCCTCCTCATGTCATAAATGCGTGAGAGCGAAGCCAAGAGGGAGTGAGGATTCTAATCCGCTGAAGAACTCAGCGGGAGCAATTCGCTTTCACCGGATGCTGTGGAGAAGGTGCGGATCTTGGATGAGCCTACTGGACGAACCGTGCAACCGATGATTTAAGGTGATCGTCGTGAGGAAAGAGCAGTCTGACGTGATGCACTTCTCGCCTCCCATTGGTCTTTCATCCACGACGTCATCTTGTCTAAGAGAGGACAGAGCATACAACCGAAAGGGAGACAATGCACCAGGCAGGCATCGGAGACGAAATGAAGAACTTCACATGAGCATTTGGCATTCAGCCTTGCAGAACTTACGTCACGTCCACATGGAGCGTTAAACACTGCGACCATCGGTGAACAAGTTCACTTGGAAACGCGGAAGAGATTCCTTAGCAGAGAATGCGTCTATTGCCCCCACCTCAGCAATGTGGCTCGCCTTCCCTTTACATATCTCACACTCCACTCGCCGCCCCCACCAGTGTCCCGACAATCTGTCAAATCTCTCTTGCCTCTATTCAGTGTACATAAATGCCGAGTCCGAAGCCAGGAGGGAATGAGGAGATTACCCTGCAAAAGAGTGTCATCGGAAAGACTACTTTCGATATTACATTAGTGTGAATGTGAGTTGCTGTGGCAGGGAAGGGAGCGAAATAAGAAGTGGTTAGATGAGACAATTCACAATGCCTCTTTCACGCAACAAAAGAGTCTATTTATGGACTCTGGCGTCGCAAAATGACAGGAAAATTATTGCCGTCGTCGGTATCACGAAACCTACTTTTGCCATATACTGGCGATTTCGGCCCTACTCTGCTTCCTGTTCCGTTGAGTGCAACAAGTGAAACACTTTCCACCTCTTACACTGCCACGTCATCTACTGCATCTGCCTCTTTAGGAAACAGACAACGATAGACTTCAGTGAAAGTGAGACTCTCGTCCTGCTCCGTGCACCGTCCATGGGGCATCTCAAGCAGCCATCTCGACTTGTTTCCCAATAGTAGCACTGTTTACAGGACCATGCTGGCTGAAACTGCGCTACAACCAAGTGGATTCTGGCACACGATTTATGCATTTGGAAAGTGCCCCGGCGCACCTATCATTCCCAAACTCGCTGGACCCATTTCTCCCTCAACCTTCCTTCACTGCGACATCGTCCATGCCTTCTAACCTCAGGGCTGTTGCTTTCGACTCTGCACAACTTCGTGGATGTGTCCAATGCCCAGGACACTTGACGGCTCTCTACCCTCGAATGTCCTCACCAACTCCCTTACTTGTCGATGGTGGAGGAAAGGGGCAACCAGTTTACTATCACGCTGACTTTTCAAGCTACTTTTAGCTAATGATAGGATTAGCGCCTTGATGGGCTTTCCTCACAACGCTACAAATAGGCTGCTTATTACACGTAGTTGTCGTGGAGATGGGGGTTTCTCATTCCGTAGATGGGTAGGACCCTCAGTCGGGAGGAGATTAGGAGCTTGGTGTGCAGACGAGGTCTCTCAGATGCATATCGTTAGGAAGGTGGGTGGGTGGGTGTGGGCACCGAGTGAGGGAAGAAGCTACGTGAGGTGAGGTGAGGTGAAGTGAGGTGAGATGCTTTCCTTGAGGCAAGTAGAGCGGTGTAGCCATGCTCAGCGCGGGAGCATGGTGTGACATTGGAGGCAGGCGGTGATGACTTCGACCCGCGAACAATCGGTAGTTTTGCTCTCTGGACAGACCTCACAAGTGAGGGGTATCGTTGAGGGTGAGGCTTGGTTGGGTGTGATTTTCGTAGGTGTTTCTTATACCTTAATCAAGGGTTCACCGGTTTTCTGTGAGGTTATGGAAGGCTCTCAGGTTCTTCTGTGCTGCGAGAACGGCTCCAATCAGACCGCCATGACACAATGGCCGTGCCGAGGCGCCAAAAGGGAGGTGGTAGCCTGCCGGTAAGTGCGCTGATTCCACAATATCACTCGTGCTCCTTTTGTTGTGGCGACGTTGAGCTGTCCTTTTGCATTCAGGACGACGAGTTAGTCCACCTGATTCCGTGCGAGCGCATAGGAAGTTGGCGTGTAGTGAAAGCGCGAGTTCAAGCTCGACTTCGGGTTCACTCACACATGTATAAATGGGTATTTGATGGTGTGGTCGGGTCAGGACAGAATCCTGGTTATACACGGGCGTTGGGCCAGAGGTCGTCCTACCTGACTCTTTCCAGCAGAGTAATCGACTACTCTGCCACCCCGGGTGCAGTTTGTGGTGGCGGGGGAGGCGTAATGGACCAGTTGTTGGTCCGTGTGACCCCTGCCGCGAGGGCCTGTTAACAGAGGAGGGGGGCCGTAATCGACGGCACCGTTAAGATCACCGTAACGCTGCTCAAAATCAGCCGAGAGGAGAGACGCGAGTTTCTCGGTCGCCGAATCCGTCCTCTACGTGGTCCTTGACATTACCCGTTACTCATACAGTGGACTTTCGCACCATCACTGTATAGTGCATGAGGTGGAGGGGTGTGCGGCAGGTGCCTCCGCTCAAAAACTTGAACTCGCGTCGTTCGTGGTAACACAATGTCACAATCTACAAACGGACTGTATTGTTGCTTGAGGGAAGCATTACAGACGGTCTCAGGTCACCACTTTTTTTCTCATTCTGATCCACCCTAGCAACACCCGCTTGGAGGTGGAAGATGAGGAAAAAAGATAACATTGCCACTAGTACTTGTCTTTGCATTCCTTCAGGTTATCATCGCGTTTCAGTTCAACAGATTATAGTCGAACATGGTGAACTAGCATAAGGAATCTCTCGAATATCATTCTTTCGACAAATGATTGTCCTTGCAGCACTAGGCAGTGGTGAAGGTCGAAAGCAGCGTGGGTCAGGGTGGTAAGAGCGTTGATTTTAATTTCTGTACAATTTGATGGCTAAGCGGCATCACCCTGAACTTAGTACTGGACGATGTACTAAAATGACGTCTGTCATTAATCGGACAGTGCTCATACGGTTGACATCAAATCAAACTAACTTCAACAATGCGGGCCACCCTGGGACGATGTCTGAGATGAAATCAGTCAAGTGGCCGTCGCACGCGCGCCAGATTGTGAGAAGACCACATCCTCCGTATAGACTACCTCACCCAAGAAATGTTGTTTTATAACTTGGCAGGAGGCCGAGAGAGGGAATGCTTCATTCATCACATCCCATTGAGTTCAGCATGAAACTCTCACCACGAAGATTACAGTTTGTTGCAAAGCATGGAGGCCATCAAAAGGCCTACAGTTTATTCCTCCATGGCAAATGCAATGAAGGTCAAGGAAGACAAACGTGTGGCAGATGCGTTTATTTCAAGAGATGGTGATTTACAAAAAATCATCTTTATCAATTCATTAATTTTCCTAGAGGGCGCCCCTCATGAAGTGTCAGGTGAGTAAAATATTCACGGAAATGTGTGACCGGTGAGGTCAGAGGCGACTGGACTACTCGACGACGACGACTGGTCTCCACTCTCCCCGCTCTCAAGGGCCTGCCAGTCTGGACAGTTTCGGTGCAGTTGAGAGAAGATGTCCCTCGTTTGGCCCTATTTAAAGCCCCGTCACAGGGCTTTTGATGACACTTTCCGTTCCGTCATTTCTTGTTATACTCTGTACTTAATCATGCGCAAGTGCCAGCTGAAGAGAACCCGCTGGAAGAACCTATGTCGCCCATTTGCCAGCGTTTGCGTGGCAGTCTGGAGCAGCCAGAGGCGATGAAACAAACGATGTCCTCCTCCAGTTCCAAGGAGACAGATGGATGAACGGCATGCAGTCTCGACTCACCCTCCGACTCTGACAAACCGTCCTTTGCTTGGGCTTGCATAGTAGACTTATGCTGTGCTTTGTGCTCCCTCGTTTTGTGTACAGTTGCTTCCAAAAGAGTGAATTAAGAAAAGCTCTCACTGCAAGAGTTCGGGAGACAGTCTATGCGAAGTCGAAGAATCGTACGAGTCACATTGGAAGTCAGCGTGTTGTTGGCAATGCGAATTTAATGAAACCTGACGACTGCTGGAAGGGAAGTAGGTTGAAGGGTGCCACGCATCAGCTTCGCCTTGTTCTCATTTTCCTCGCTCTTACCCTGAAGATACTCTTCATCACAATGAACTTCCCCTTTCAGTTACACTGCTCAGCTAAGATTGAGGAGTTACAGAGAGGCGGTAAGGCGCCAAGAGTTGGTTTCAAACATACGCCACACCGCACCGGAGACACCATTTCACATTTGACTCAAAGAAGGCAGAGTTGCCACTAGGTCCTCTCTCTCCCCCCCAAATGAGCTCTTTAGCTGTGGCGAGGCAAAACAGTATGATAACAAGGCTGTACAAAGAAAACGCGCTCCAACGCTGTTTTGCTAGTGTGATGTGAAGGTGAACAAGCAGGAAAAATCTTCCACACATTCATACTCCTTTCCACTTCCGACCAGGTGGGTTATTCGTCGACTTTCGTGAGAGGATTGCAGGAATTCATTCCAAACATCGTACATGCACTAGACGAAGGGCAGAGAGTAACATCGGACTGCCTGGTTGACACCACGCTCCTGCCGACCAACGAGAGGAACGATCTCATTCTCGTGCGGCAAGACGAACTTGTAGCCACGTGGAGGCGGCGGCAATGCGATACCGTGTGGATGGTTGAAGAGACTTCGAGGACGAAAATTTGTGTTTCCATTAAGCAGAACAATATCCACTTAGTAAGGCCTCGTTGAGTATCGCCGACAATTAGAAATGCGATGGGACACGGTCTATTTGCGAGATCTGCGAAGTTAGAATTGCAGGAATGAAAGAATCTTGACTGCCCAACACTCCCACCGCTGCATATCATGCCTCAGGTCTCCTTGGCACAGGAAGTCGTTCACGAATTTTCTTCTCGGTTGTGGTCCTCAATGAAGCTTTGCTTTCCGGCGTCTCTGATGCAGAGGGAAATCGCCACTGTTGCATCGAAGCGGCGAGGGTGGACTGGAGACAGGACAGATGATCATCTCTCTCCTTCCGATGGCTTCCCCTTAGCCAGCATTTGTGCACCACCAAGCATGGATCGCAACAGAATACGACGCAAGGAAAAGTGCCGCTTGCAGTGCCTTCTGGGCCCGATTGGAGAGTAGCATCCTGACTGGGCCTTTAAATAAGTCCAAAAGTCGGTCAGCTTCTTTCGACCGCAACTCAGGCTGCACAGAGGAGCGGCCCTTGATCATGTAAGGAGTGGAGGCCAGTCGTCATCTTACATCAGTCTGGTCCTTAACGAGATCACTAATCAACTGTGACTGGACATCAGTTGATGTGTTTCATTCACGGCTGGCATCCTTTCGATTGAAACTTCGCTTGCCACTCAATACAGGGGCAGGAGTGAAGACGACGGACTAACACATTTGAGACAGCGATGGCAGGGAGAACACAATACACTCAATTGACGTCTGAGAGGAAGACGTGATTCGGCCACATTCTCGGCACAATACGCCTTTTGAAGGAGGCTGTCTTGTCGTGGCTGCCAAATTGCGTCACAGAGCACATTGCCTTCGTTTAGACATGGAAGACTGTGGCGTACACGTAGCCCGCGATGCATATGCGCAGATGATAGTATATTTTTTAGGAAAGACATTTCGTTTGCCATGTTGCCTTGAGCTTGAGAAACGCGGCAGAAGGCTCGAGACCCTCATGCCACAGCGATGAGAAATACCGCATGCGGCCTTAACTTTTACGGTTGGAGCGTGAGACTGTTGTGGACGATGTCGCGTTACAACACCCATTTTTACTCTCTCGATTTTCGGGGTACACAAAATTACCTCAATCCCGCTTTCCCCGTGTTCACTTATTGACGCTTGTCAAAGGGTGTCAACTACGCCATTCTGTTTTAGATGACCCACTGCCGCATTCGACTGTCCGTTAGGTCCAAGAAAGTTCTCACTTCGGACTCGCACTCGGGTATTTTAAATGGATTAGGCTCTCTGCCAACCGCTACCTGTTCGACTATCGTGTGACATCTGAGGGCGGAGAAGACTTAAAGGCAAGATTCCAAAAACGTCAGCGAGTTGGGATTTAAACATTTTGGCGGTAATAGCAGGCAAATGGGACCCGATTTACCTTCCAGCAAATCATAATTTTGCCATCGTTCAAGGCTCTGTTTAACATCAGTCCGCCTCCTCTGCCGCCTTCGCTTACCACCGTTCCACACACCTCTACTCTGCCTCTCCTCTTTCGCCTCTCTCTCTTGCAAAAGTGCCTATCAGCGCCATTCTCGTCCCATTCTCCCAACCTCACTCGTTCTCAAGCCCTCAAGGCCACTTGCTCGCACTAGGCTCATTGCCTCTATTTTCCTACTACAGAAAGATGAATGAAAGTGGCAGGAAAGGAAGAAGTTATTTAGCGATCGTTTTAGTGGATCAGAGGTGGTAGTTCATTGAATGGGTTTGAATCGGTCGGTTGGGTCGGGCGGCTTTTTCAAACACCTGCCGCGACTTTTAGCTTGTTCAAGGGATTTAAGTGACGAAGCGGATGGCTGCCAAAATGATGCACGGTTTTTCAAGTTAGTGTCCCGAATCAATCTACACGAATTCACTTGTGCATCTCAAATCTGCGGCGTTCCATGAATCATTTTCTTCAAAAAGGTCACCTTCGGTCTGAACTGGTCGCACTCAGGCGCACTGATTGCTCGGTCGTCTTCATTCGGCATATCCAACCTATGCTTTTGCGTATAGACACGCGCGCATGCGAGAGGTTGTTGTACAGAAATATGATTAAAAGTGACCCAATATGCCTTGTGCACTGTTTTATCGAAGATCTACTATCCCGTAACACCGAGATGCACTTTGGCGCAGAGGTTGATTTTAAGACTTTGAGGCCATTGTATCACATTCACTCTCTCCTTTCCATCAAACCGCATTCCTCGAGTCGTATTCATTTGCAAACAAATATTTTCACTACAAGTCTGTACCACATCGTGTTGTAGCGAAAGACCCTAAAGGCTTCTGTGAACTTCTTGGACAAGGGCAATCGGAAAGGACAGGATGACAATGGGCTAGTTACAGTTTCACCTCATCACATATGAGTGAAGAAAGCCGTGAGGGCGGAGGTAAGACGTGTAAGTGAAGGGAGTTGAAGACTAAGGCGGCATTAGTGTGCAGAAAGTGATGGTGCGTGTGTGGAGGTCGTCATATGGGATGAGCAGTGGACATCTCCGGTGGTCTAGAGGAGTAGACTTGTAAGGATAGGAATAAAAAATGTGATCGAGGGACAAAAGGGTGGGAGAGGAAATTTGTAGTCAATTCGAAAGCGCAACAGTCAAATTTCAGGCACCTACACTTCACACTTTGTGGGCGATGAAGGAGAAGTGGGAGAAGAAGGCAGAAAAAAGGGAGAGTGGGAGGTGCGGAGATGTGAGGTGGCATTGACGGTATCTCCACCGGTTGTGAGGAATGAGACGGAACGTGACACCGCTCCGTAAATTCTCATGTCGCTCACCACATCCTGTCACCTTGGCAAAACAATTGAATGGCGATCCTCACTACTTCGCGAGTCAGTCCACTTTACAATCTCAGTGTCCCCGCTCTCGAGCACATCTGTTCCCTCCTCACAGCCTCATCGTTCTTCCCATTCTCCCCACACTCCTTAATTTTTGGGTTCCCGACAACCGACCTTTCTAATAACCTTCCCCCCCCCACAATCCATCCACTCTCCCACTCCTCCATTCATATCCCTCTGTGAAACAACAACGGATTGCGCGACACATCTGCCACATCCGCTGATGCTTGCCAACTCGTCACCATTCAGTAATTTCAAGAACTGAAACCACTTTCCCACGCTGGCTTCGTCTCGTGACCCTTCTCTCCTCTCTCTTGTTCTGAGATCTGCCTTCTTCGGTGCCGTGGAATTCTTCTTTAACTCGTACGCCCAACTCCCACGTGAGTAAATGAAGCGAAGGATGCTGTGCTAAACTCGTCGTCATCATCTTTTCCAACTTGTTTTTATTTATGTTTGGATTCATCCACGTTGCTCGCTCATAACCCGTTCGCAGAAGTGGGAGTGATCTGTGAAAGAGGTCAGTGGGCTTCAGCCTCGAAGTTCCAGCCTCACAAGTGTATGCATGTATGACCACAACTGTGGCAATTACGTCACCGAAAAGGACGAGCGGGGCAAAGTGCACCGAGCCCAGCTCACATTCGCCTGATGATTCCTGGGTCTCTGAGCTTTTTTAAACCAAGCCGAAAGACGTCTGTGCCTTTTTAACCAGCCAACTCGCAGTCTCGCCCATTCCTTCGCACTATCCAAGTTAATACGCTACCGCGTGATATTCATCACTCCCACCGAAACACTGACTCACGAAGATTGTCCCTGCGGAAGATTTTGTCGCTGACAAAGTGATTTGCTCAAAAGGAAGGGTCGAATGCTTAACCTGACATCAAGCGAAATGCAATGCGCAATTCCGTTTGACCTTGCTTGCCGCCTTCAAATCCGTCAGCACTAAGACACGTTTCTCTTCTCCCACCTGGTGTTCAGGCGAAGAGGCATCAACTCAGCCTTCAAAGCGGTCCATCTGCTGATCAGCATGATTTTGGCGCGAAAGACCCTTCTCTGGGCTAAGGTGGGCACGTTGTATGAGATGGGTGTCGAGGGTCACCAAATTGTTCTGGGCGAGTCTGTGGCGATTGAAGAGACTTGCATTAAACGAAGTCGATGATGCAGCGTTGCTTAATGATTCGCGTGTTTTTTTCTGGAGTTTACGAAGAACTGGTGATTTAGTCATCGGCCTCGGACGGTCAGGTAGCATGAGACGGTTTCGAAAAGGATGAGCTACTTCTATCACGGTCTTTCCTCATCTCCCTTCTGTAAAGAGGCACCACCCGTCGAGTGATGAAACAAGATACCTGGCGGGACGAGATAGGTAAAAGGAAAAAGGGGAAGTGGAAAAGCACTTCGACTGCCTATTTTAGATGTCAAATGATGGTTTCAAATAGACTTCAGAAGCAGGAGGGGTACCAAAGACAGTTTGATTGCCTTGTGCACAAGTAGTTGCATTCAGACTAATTGTCACCCCCCTCTGTCATCTCCTTACTTCCCTCTCTTCCCCTTCCGCACTCCCGACCACCTCAATCCTCTCAATTAGAGCAAGGATATTTAGGGGATGAAAGCAAAGAAAAGAGCCTCGAGATACATTTAGATTATAAGCCTGCCCATTGTTCAGTTGGTTGCCCGCCCAAGCAGAGGAGAAGACTTTCAAGTCCTCTAGCACCGCATCATCGGATTCGTTTGATTCACGTTTTCTGGGCAGCCTCCCACTGCCCCGACCCATTTTATGCACCTTTCCCGCCCGTCTCACACATATCGGGCCTCACCTGCGAAACAGCTCTTCCGAGTTCTTCAATCAATTAGGCTAACGCCGCTCTCACTTTGGCTATTTAAGTCCTGACATACTCAGGAATGTTGGGACGTGGTGAGTGCCTCCAGAGGCCACCTTTGGACCTGAGTGACTCCTGGATTGACGCTAGAAAGATTTCATTGACCGTTTCGCAATGACTGATGGGCTAGTCTTTAGACAACCGAGGCCAGAGGATCATGTGGCTCAACGGGCGGACCAGTGACAAAGGCACCCAAGGAGAAATCACTCGATGTTTAAAACTTATCGAATTATCTTCTGCGACAGGACGCGGAGTTAACCCATCGGCCGGCCGGCCAGCCAATCAGTTCATTGACACGAATATTGTTAGGCCAGCTCAGGCCGGACTGTCAGTATGGTCAAGGTCACGCCTTCGGCACGTAACCTAGACACACTCACCCCGATTAGGGTGGCGACTAAGTTCAAGGTCCTGGGATGATATGACGGTGTTCACACACTATCGGGAAAGTGTGGTGATAGCCCGCGTGCCCTCACAGCGGACTCAATATTTGGCTCAATTTGCGACTAATTTGCAATCTTAAGCTTTTCGAATGAAATAAATTAAACATCTTACACTCGGACAAACTCGGTGGTCACAGTCACCATGTCGAAGACATTCCAAACTGAGATTAACATCCATTGCTTGCATGCCGACGTTGCTGTGTAAGTTGCGAGTTCTCTAGCTCTCCGTCGCAGTTCGCAGTACGACGGTCGTCCAAATCTCCCACTGACAGATGTATGATATCGGCTTTAATTAAGCAGTAGCGAGGGCGTCACATCGAGTGTCGAACTGGCCTGAGGGGTTCGAGGTGACAGGTGCTACAGATGGGTGCGAGATCAAGTAGGAGCACATTCGAATCGAGAAAAGAGGATCGGAACATCTACTAGGCATGATCTTTACTTCAAAGACAGGGGGAAATCAACAATGGGAAGTGGAAGGCTTTGGTCAGACGATAAAGCATATCGGTGCCAGTAGAAGTGTTTCTGCCCCGTTCTACCCGCCTGCTCGCTGGCCGCAGGGACGATTAAGGGGTAGGTGTCTTAAAAGCAAAGCATTTTCATTGTCATACTCTGGGGGAATTTGTGCTCGATTTCACTTTGATCTTCACCAATCACTTAACTAATTATTCCAACCGACACAATGCGTGGTACTTGCAAAAGGGTGGAGTTGTAATGTCTCCACTTGCATTATAAATTAGACAGTGAGCGCTCCCCCACTAGGCAAATTATGTCGCAAACCGAAGGAGTGACAGAAGGGAGAAGAAATTTCACCAGTTCAGCAGTGGAATTTTTCTGCATGTACACCCATTGAAGGCACCACTTCTACGTCGGCGTTGGCAAGTGCACGATTTTCGACAGCGTCCAAAGGTGGACCTCATGATTAATGCGCATTCTTCTCTGCTGTCTGATTGGTGCTTCTAGGACATTTGCCAATTGGTGGCAACGAGGTGGCGCTTGACGAGTCGATACACTCACATCAACTGAAGTTGACTGGGCGGTCAATGAGAAACGGGGGCTGGTTTCAAATCTAACTCATTGATATTGGCTCTCGTTGCCTATAAATTTGGAGACCTACACTGAATGCTCTTCACTCTCGAACGCCGATGTTGTCGGAAAGGTGGGTTCTCGTGTATGACCGTGTCACGAGTTGTTGATGGCCAGGATTAATGGGGTGAATGGCTTGCGGGATGGTTCCTCTGCTCTCCGTTCTAGATCTATGATCGAGGATAGGAAGGCGGAGAGACAACATGATGAGGCGATTGTGCCCAAGATGCCACAAAATCTCGGGGAAGGAAAATACGTTAAGCACTCCTCTGCAAATTCTGTCTCTGTTTCCTTAACGCAAACTGGCAAGGCTTCCCTGATGTCACTCGTGTCCGTCAAGGACGGACGTTGCTATTTCCGCCTTCACGCATTCACAAGCATAGATTTTCTCATTTTTGCCTACTAGAGCAGTAAGTGAAGGAAGCTCTCCACTAACCTCTTTTTCTCCATTTTCCAGTGCAAGTTCTTGATATCACTGACCGGTTACTTCAGGAAATTCTCGCACTTGGTGAGTCGTCGCTTGCAACAACCATTCTCCGCTCTCTCTCAATTTTCCCTGCATCGATGAGACACACCGATGCTCTTGTCAGCCTCATAGTAGTGTGTGAGCAGGTTGTCAGTGAAGCAATGGTCTGTAGGAGGTCAAGTGAAACCTGAAACTTGGTGCTTGGGCACCGCAGTTTGTGTTCTCCCCTAGAATAGCTAGACCTAGGGCGCACACGCCAACGCCTGGCGATATTTGTGTGGATGAGAGTCATGTGACTTCTCTTTTACTTATTTTCAGTTTGGGCAACGTGTCCCGACAGAATGGCAGAAATGTACACGTCACCGAAGCGTAACGTAGTCACCATTTGCGTCTAACCCCTCTGTTTGTGGTATCAGACATTTTCTAATGTTGCATCGTCCTTTCCTGCCAACACGACAGTTATCTGGTTTGGCTTGGAATAGTAGTGTCCTACTTGCCTCGCTTTGCATGTAGCATCGCCGCGGCCGACTTCACCGCCAAAACTGCGAAGGCGTAAAAGGGTTCGCCCACGAATCGAGGGCCCGCTCCCAACGGCAACACCTCAATCCTTATTCGGCTACATTTGACTAAAGAGTCCTTCCTTGCCCCCTGTACAAATTCAAATAATTGAGTGTCGACGTATGGCCTTCTCCACGGATCCCTCGTAAGTTATGTAGTGGGGAAGCGATGCTGTTCAGCTGATGATAATTTTCCTCTAATCGTCTTCTTTGTCCACAATGTTTTAGCATCGTCCACAATTTTTTCATGTGTCCTCTAAGTAGAGGTGATCTAAAGGTGTTTTGGTCCTCTTTTACGTGGGCGACGTGTCGCACCCTGCGGAAAGCTGTGCGCTGTGGTGCGGACTGTTGCAGGAAACCAGAGAACCTGCAACTTCAAGTGATTTTGTCATTAAACTGGTTGCTTGATGGCACTCGATGTTAATCTCAGGATGGAATGTTCACCATATGCTGAATGTGCCCACCAAGTTGAGTCAAGTGGGGATTTGTCGAGGGAAGTTGACGACGACATTGTCGAGAGCACACAAACCAGACGCGAGCCAGAAATCGCGCCAAGTTGGCAAATGAATCGCATCACATTCTGATTTTTCAAGTGGCATCCAGCCAGGCAAGCTGATAAAACTTATTCAAATACTCTAAGGCTCTCCATAGCCTCCACTGGCAATATTTATTCATCCATACAAATATGCTCACATGCTGCTGTATTGTACATCTTCAGCGCCGTGGATGCCAATTTAGCAGGCAGGATGGCGCGGTGGTCGCCCCGTTGGCCCAACTTCGCAACTTGGTCACGCTGCATATTAGGAATCTTTTGCGATGTATGATTAGAGATTGACAGTGACTCGAGGGTAAAGTCATTGAGTGAGACAAAAGCGTGCTTTCGTACGAGAATTAACAGCCAAAGAGTCCGCGCTGGACTAGTCATAGGCGCGGAGAAGGCGTATTCACTTCAAGACTCAGTCACCTCTTGTGTACACCTTCTGCAAAGACCTCCACTGCCGCAGGTCCACGGAAGAGATCTCGACATAACTCTGTGCTTGTTCATGAACAGACGAATAAATTTGTGAGATTGGAGAGCAAGTGCTAAATGTCGAAGTTGGTTAATTCGGAACGCTTAATGCTGCAAGTTAATCACACATTGCACCAATTGGTGAGTGTTGGGGTTGTTGGAGCCGGCGAAGTGTGACCACATTGCTGCGATAGTGTGCGGAGTCCATGCAGGAAGGAGCAAGGGAAGAAGTGTGAGTAGCAGTTGATAGATGACGATTTGCTCAACGACGATATTGTCAGCGCCTGCCCGAGTGTATCGTCCGATCAATTTTGCGTCGCTCGTTGAGGATGTCGCCAATCCTTAACATCAGCTGGCACTCGTTCATTTCACTACTCCTTGGGACTGTGGTTGTTTCCGTTGGGAGACAGACCTACAGTGGAATAAGCCAAGGACACCTTTCCCAATTGCAAACCCAGTCACCTCGTCCCGTCCTTTCAACCTATTTTATAGCCCCAATGCGAGTGCAGCTCACTGTAACTCGTCTTCCGACTAAGTGCAATTCATCCACTGGCTGAATACTCCTCGAACGCTTCAATGAAGTCCACGCGGTGACCTGTCAGACGATAAGAGGTTGAAAGTGTCCTTTCCTGTGTCCTCCACATAATCTGTATTTCAAGCACCGCTTTAAATGCCCTCCATTCTGATACATTTGCCGCGTTGACGTATCTGAGTTCTCCAACTTCATCCTTCCAGAATGCCTTGGAGCACACGTCGTCCTCTTTGGAAATTAAGGTTTCCACTTAGGAATCGACAGAAGTCTATCTCGCTCGGTGGTGTGCGCACCCGAGAGAACTGAGGTGGGACGAGTACTTTTCTGCGATGAGGGGAATAAGGCAGCATTGATAATTTCGAAACCATCACTAAGGCGATGTCACGCTCAGTGGCCCTACCATATCGAGAGACATCCTGAAAGGGATGGTTAAAGATGGGTGGAAAGTTCGGACAGAATAGTTTATCGCTGACTAACCACAAATCATTGCCTTTATCGCGAGAGGCGGTGCCAGTAGTTGGCCCTCGCGTTTGGGAAAAGGTGGCAGGTGAAAATGAAGAGCTCTGTTAGCTTATTCTTCCCTCTCCATGTTATTCAACCGTGCGTTGATCATAGGAGGACGACAAAATATTTCGAGTGGCAAGCTGCCTATAATGTGTACCCAAGAAATGATGAAAATAACACTGTTTGAAGTTGAGCGGTTCGTTAGTTAGACAGGGTCAATCATGAGAATTGAGCCCTCATGCTCGATAAATGCATCTCTTCCCACCCTTTCACTCCTAACTCAACAAGGTCAACATCAGTGGAATTTCTAAAAGTGATCGATAACGTCCTCCAATCTGTGACTGTGCTGGTTTAGAATGAGGTGGAAACAAGCTCGCGGACACATTTTCTTGTTGTTTCTGATTCTGTCTCAAGTTGAATGGCACAGGAGCCATTTGTCTCTGCCGGTGGTGGAGCCCCCGTGGTGCTGATAGCTTTGGCGAGAAGGTGGCTCTGTGTACTTCAACGTTATCCTCATAATGCTGTCTTGGCACACAAATAGTCTTGACAATCGGCGTTGAACATAATGTCCTCGGAGAAAACCTCCTCATTTAAATGCGGCATGTGGGGCGAATAGACTAGAAGGAAGAACGTCTGACTCCCCCTTGTCACACGACTAACCGTAGGGTCTGTGGGTGCAACCGTCATCCCGTCAGGGAGCCATGCAGCACTAAAAGACCCGTCATGACTTCTCAACGTGTGCTCCGTACAACCGTCCCAGAGGTCGGGTGTGAAAGATGGCGTGTGAGCTGTCTCGACTCGTCTTGTTTCATCTCAATTCCCCCATATATACGCTGTATCGCATTCGTCTAGTACCCTAGATTGCGTTTTTTCCTTCATAATCTGTTAGGTGTACTTGTCGTCGCTGAGCAGTTAAATAGTGCACATTAACTTGAAGAACTTCTTTCCACCTCATTCGCAACAAACATGGCTAATTTAAGAATTATGCTATCGCCACTCAGGGCGAACTTGATGAGTTAAGGCTATTCAGCATCTGACTGTTCTGTCTCAAATGTCTGCTCACTTCTATACAACCACCTACAAGATGTCGCTCGTCATGGCGTCGTGGACAAACGAAAGACAACCCGTCGGGGTGTGGAATCTTATAGGTGATGGCCTCGGGCTTATCAAGTCTGATTTACTCCTCTCGGTGCACGAAAAATACTAGTGCTATCTCAATTCCCAAGGTGCTATCACTCGAGTTGGCTTAGTGCATTAGAGGATAACAAGGCATTTTGGCAGGCGATCAAGGGACACAGTGAAAGGCATGCCAACCCCAAGCAGATGGGTGGTCACCATGGGGAAGTCGGTTCGATGTGCGAGCAGGGCTCGGTGGGTGGATGAATGACAGTTTGGTGAGCTCAACTTAAACAAAAGTCTTTCCGTAGGCGAGTTGCAGTTAAGTGGACTCAACACAAAACTATAAAAATCGGTTGAGAAGAACGGTACGGGGTGACTGTCCTCGCGATGTGTAAAGCGCGTTCTTTCCTCACCAGCATTTTCCTTCGCAGCTAGCCTTTGACGGAACGTTCCATCGTCGGAATCTCTCCCAATAAAGAAAACCGCCGTCCCGAGGCGTTATCAAACGAAATAGTGTTCAGTTTTTCATCATCTCCTGGCGGTTTCAACCGATTAACCGGATTGTGGGTACGAAGAAAAATCTGGACAAAAAAATAGGGCCAGATGGAAAGACAAGCCTGCGAAAAGCATCTTTTCTTTGACGGTAACAGAAAGGGGTTATGATGTGAATTATATCGGCTGAACGCCCTCCACTTCCTCCATAGATCTTGTCCCCACCCATAAAACCCGCTTTTAGAATGAGACTTTGTGAGAAGTCAGGAGGATGGGAGAGAAGTGGCTAATTAGTACCCACACACTTATTCCAAACTGTCCTGTCAAATCGTCGATTATGGTCGTTACCATGTTTAACTGGTATCCTCTAATCCAGACAAAGAGGAATTTTGTTGGCATTCAACTGCGGTTGGGCGGACTCTGCCTTAACCGTATACATCATAAGTTGCCAGAGTGAAATGAGGGAATCTTTGACTCTCCTTGCGATGCAAGTTTCAGCGATTTCTTTCACACCAGCAAATTTTTCCTAGCTGCCTCCTTAAATCACCCCCCACATCTTCACGAGGTGCCGTTTGGATTTTCCCTTCCCCTTCCGACTCATCACACCTCGACGTATATTATAATCGAAAGTTGGCATATGCGCACAGCCTCACATTATTTGGATAATGTGTGTTTGCAGCAAAAGGCTCTCATTAACGCTCCTCATGAGATCTAAAACAGCCAAAATCCGCGTCGATAGACGGGGATGTCATGGAATAACGACATCCTAAAGTTGCGACGCAAAATTGCTCGGACGACGATACACTGGGGTAGGCATTGACAATATCGTCGTCCAACACATCATCATCTATCAAACTGCTAATCACACTTCTTCCCCTACTCCTTCTTGTCATGGAATCCTCGTGCGGTCGAATAGACTTAACTAGTAAGCTACAACTTGTGATGCAAGAGTGTCTGCATTATATGCGGAAAAGAAATGCTCAGAAGATCCTGTTAAGTCGGATTGTGTCATGGATCATGCGGCAGATCTTCCTGAGTGCGGAGAAGCAATGGTAACAGAGCCGCTGGGTTTGAAAGATTTCAAGGCTCTTATTTATTAACCGATCACAGTAAATGTCGCCAATTTACCACACAAGCCTCAGTCCAAGCCTCTGAGACGCTCCCTATAAACCGTTCGGATTGGTGGAAAATGGTCTTGTGTAGTTGTATCCCGCTCTCTCAATTCGGCAAAAGTCGCTCACAAGCACGAGAAGCAGTTTTAATGATAAGAGTAGGCGTTTGAGCAATCTCCTTCTGCCATGCCGCAATCGCGTGAGTCTTCTAGTTCGTCCTTGCGCATGTCAACGCGTGGGAACATTTGCTCAGGCCACGTATTTCGTTGTGATTTTGAACAGTCGCACGTCACACATCACCTTTCCCTAGCCTGAACTTGATGCCACAGTAATGTGGCATAATGAAATGTTGTTCTCAAGCATGATTTTCTGCAATCCCATATCTTCACTTAATCCTGTCTGTTCCGTCCATCCTTTGTCTCATGGTGAAGGAATGCTAGATTTCGATAAGGTCTAGTGCCGTCATGTCGGGCCAGAGACCACAGTTCTTCTGGAGGGGATGGAACCCAGAGACTGAGAATTACGACAGATCTCAAAATAATGTTGCATCATATAAGGGCCTGGCGAAGCGCTTTTGTGGCTAGTGGAATGAGGATAGAATGTCTGAGGAGATTAGGATGAAAGGTGAACGAGTCAGAGTCAATATTATTGGCCAAAACAGAAAAGGTGGTGAAAATAGTGGGTGGAAGTAGAAACGTAAACGGAATTAGAGATGGGAGGGAGGTTGGTAGGAGAGGAGGTGGAAACAGAAATGGAAGCCAGACATGAAAGCGGAGGCGAAGACGGGGTCGGCTAGGAAACAGGAAGGCGTAGTGGGAATAGAGGAAGAGGGGAAGGCGGAATAAAAATGAGTCATTATTAGAGGTAGAGAAACAGAAGCAATAGAAGCTGACGAATTACAACTTGTCTGGATATTCAACGGTAGGAAGCGGCACGAAAGGCTGTTGCAGAACAACATGGTCCAAAAGGCAATGCCCCACTTCAATCAGTTATCCGCCTCTCAGCGACTCAATTCAAAGTGGCTAGCTAACGTTAATATTATTCCATTTCTCGATATGTACTTCTGACAAGAGAAACCATTCATCGACCTCAAAAGGAAAAAACGCTCGCCAATTCCCTATTCATACGATTGACTTAAGAGCACATAGCTTTCCACACTCCACGTGGCTCCTCTCATCACACCAGGCACGGGACATCGCCGTTTCCTCCCTGAACTCCTGTAAGTGAAATATGTGCGCGTTACAATATTTTTGACAGTTAAGCCAGTTATTGGGTGGCCATATCAAATGCAAAAATCGTTCCAAATTCCGCGAAGCTCATTTACCTGAATTCGTTGTCCTGTAAATATCGAAATTTGCTCACTCTATTCACCTTTCGACACTGCTTTACTTCAAAAAAGTGTAGATTCACGTTTATATCTCCACGTCATTGACTCGGCACATACATACTAAGAACAACAACCCTTTACACAAGAGACTATTGCATGCACACAGCAAAATCTTTAGAACACAATGCTCCACCACTCATCTCCCACTCTCATGCAAATCGCATATGCACGCGCCAGGGTCCGTCGATAGCTAAAGAAAAAATTTCATACAAATATGAGCTACTTGGGATACTGTAATCTTCTCCGCTAGTCGTCGTTAAAAAAATTTTCTCTCTTGTCCGGCTTCAGTGTGCAAACCCGAATAAAGTGGCCTGTGTACTTGGCAACCTGTTAAAATATGCCATGAGACACTCATTATTGGGAGAAGATCGTTTGCTCACATCTAATCACATCCCACAACTTTGTCATTTCAATCAAGCAAGTTTAATCGCCTCATAACTCAATGCACTTGACGCGGTGCCAAGTGTAGGAGGGTGGGATGTTGCATGGTGGAAGTGAAGAAGAGAAATATTAAGGAGAATATGTTGACATTGGGTAGAAAGCGGGAAATGGGGTTGTGGAGAGTCTCGTAAATGCGATGATTGAGCGAGGAGTGTGGCTGTGGGTGTGGCTTCTGTATGTGTCATGATGCGTTGAAATAGCCGAAAGCAGAGTGTGATCGCAGCCACGGCAGTGGGAGTTTGCAACGCAATGGCATTTGTCAAATTTTGCGCTCGAATTGGAGAAAAGGGGATGTTTGGAAAAGGGAGATGCGTCGGTGAATGCGCACGTTGCTGTTTGTAAATGTTTCAAACTATTGCATTGATAAAGGCGAAAGTGGTGTATGATCGAGCTACATATCGCTTGCTCAGACGGAAATCGCTAATGTCCACTGTGTACGCGGACAGCAGAAATTAGCAAATATTGAATGAGCTAGAAGGGCCTTCTAACGATGAAGGAAAGTTGATCGGTCCAAGTGCAGAGGTGAGGGGCATTCCTTCTTTCTTCGCCGATTGGTTTTTGCTATGAATGACCGTGGTCCCATTTGGCCTTACGGCAGTCGCCTTGATTGGGTTTAAACTGTCACTCATATGAGCTGGTACTGGCTTTTTCTCGTAAGAAATGACTCCGAAGTTGCGGCAAGTTGGCGTACTTTTTTCCATATGAGACCTCACAATGAACAACGTCGGTCTGGGAAGAGTGGACGTGTTATTGTTGGAATGGTTTTCCGAGACAAAACAACTCCGCTTGATTTGGACTTACCCGCTCTGATTACGGTGTCTCTCGGTCAAGCCCTCGGACTGCGAATCTTCTTGTCCCCCTTTTCAGGCGACGGGTTCTTGCGGCGATGAAAGTGGTCTCTCTGCTTGCAGTAATTCTTTGCTTCCTTGCCCCCTGGGCCCCACCTACGCAGGCCAGGCTACTGACAAGTTGCAATAGCATGTTTATTTTATTTATTTATTGCATAAGGCATTATATACAGTAATTCATGAAGTAGGTGAAAGATGAGGAAAGGCATCGGACAAGTGGCCGTGATTCAAATAATAGGTGGGAAGAGCTGAAGACGATATGGGAAGTAGGCCGTCTGGGCTGGCAAGGGGGATGGTGCTCGGGGCTAAGACACTCACATGGAGAATGATGAGGCTGAGAATTGCCAAGTGGCCGCGAATGCCCGTTCTTCTTGCTACACCAATCTGCGCAGAGAAAGATCATTGTCTGGGCAAGTTCCATGACATGCATCGACACGCAATTGTGGGGTAGCGAAGAGGCCCTGGCAGGCGCTTCCGTCTAGCGGCTATCTCCGCAACGCTACGCTGGCACAACAAAACCGATGACCTCGTGGGGTGTGTGTCTCTTTGGCTTCCCCTCAGAATGAGTCTTTTCAAAGCGCCAGGTGACAATGAGATGTCATTTTGAACTTACTTTCCTATCGCGATCAAAATAGCACAGGGAGCATCTTAATAGCTGTCAAGGACGAGAACTTGCCGTCAATCGGCCTGGGGTCGACGAATTGCTCGCCTCCGAGGAACGGGAAATACCCATGCATTTTAGAACAAACTGTGCACAAGGAAACCTTCCTGTCGGTTTATAGCTGACCTGGTTGCCAACCCCAAGAAAAGTCATGTCTCAATCTTGGCAACTTCCCGCTTTTACAGCCAACCCTGTCTTCGCCCGTGGTGGTGGAGGACGATGGAGGACGATGGGAGAGCGGAGGGAGGGGGGGGAGGGTGAAGATATGGACAAGTGGCCCTTGCACAAGTAGCCGTGGGTCTTATGAACAGCTGGGTGTTCTCGCACTGCTGTCGCTGGTCGGCAGACGGTGGCGGCTTTGTAATGCTGCATTATCCAAGCGGCCGCCTCCGTGATATTCCGAGTACTGAGTGAAAAGCGACACAACGCTTCGACTCCGCAAGACCCGGTTTAAGTGGTGGTGTGGGTGATGAACCAGAACCGTTAGTGCATGGCAGGAGTGGGGCGGTGGTCGCCTACACGGGAATGCTGGCCCGAATGATGCCCGCGGGAGGCGAGCACAGCCGTCGGTCGGTTGCTAAAGACGGGGCGCTGAGGAGGGGCTGTGGAGGTCGAGAAATGCCGAGGGAGGGCGGATTTGTCCAGAATGACAGGTTTAGATCGGCCTGTTTTTATCATGTAACCATCAGCGTTCGGCCGGCGCTCCATACCGCGCTCTCTCGTAGGCAGAGACGTACTTCATTTCAGCCTTCTGTGGTAACTAATGCAAGCGGCCTAATGTGGTTGCAGAGAAGAAGATCAAAAGAATAAAAGAGAACTGGCCTTGTGTGTCATCATCAACTCCTGATTTCGTTTCACACGGAAGTGAAGACGCGTCCGTTCCTAGCTGAGAAAGCGCCTCTCCATTGCTAGAAGTGGTGTTAACTAAACTCGCATGTCTGGGGGACACCAGCGTGTGAGTTACCAAGGTCAATAATTGTGGTCCGCATGTAAGTTGCTGAGCGGGCGGTCACGGGACTTTGCTCCTCAAGTACCAGAGTCTTAGCGACCGCGGCCAAAGCGTACGCGAGAATGGAGAGGAAGGCCTAGCACCCGGGCGCCTCAGCCTCCAACTGCCCCTCCATCAGCGTCTGCTCCCCTCGACCTTGGGGTTGGGTGCTTTTATCAGCGCCAACTTCTTCCACTCGGGCTGCAATGCTGGGCACGATTGTGCCACCAGCAGGGAGCTCATGCCACCGCTGTGGGTAAGTGAGGGAGAATGGTGTACAGCGGACGATTTACCACAACAACGAAACCACGCGCTGTCAGGCGGGTAGGTGGGCTAATGGCCTAGGCTGACCAAGCCTCGACTCGACCGTGCCCCTGTGCCTGCTCAAAGGACACTCTAGGGAGAAAAGATAGTTATTATGTGCTGGCGAAGAACTGCATTCTGATGCCGGCGCTGAGCGAATTAGGCCGTAAGCGTGAAATTGTAGTATCCCCTGCAGTAGTAGTTGGTTTTGGGAAATGATGGCAGAAAGCATGTTGGCGGCGTGCAATTGTGGCATCGAGTCACATCCGGCGTCCGCGACTGAAAAAGTTTTATGCGATGCCGACATTTCTCACTCTTGTCTAACAGAGCGTGCAGAGGTAGGCAATGTCCGAAGCCATGAATTTCACATCGTTTCAATAGATGTAGCAATCAACTGATCGTGTCGCGGCAAAGAGAGCGTGGAGAGGACGAACATGGATCGCCCAATTAGTCTCATGACTGTTCCCACCTGTCCACCCTGATACTTTCCCTCCATCATTTGGGCCACAGGTATGCGGTTTTAAGAGGAATGCAGGCAGTAAAATACAACCCCGGTACAATTGAAACGCTATCTTTCTTCTCTTCAAGACAAAGCTAGAGTCCAGTGAAGGCGCTTTAACTTCCGCCACTTCTGTGCTGACGATAAGCAATGGCGTGTGCGCCCAGTTTCCTTACGCAAGCTGCTCCGGAGTGAATAATCGGGCCTTTATCGGGCCCTCGGCGCCTCCTTCCAGACACCTGGGCCCTCCGTCGCCACATTCTCACCGCATCAGGAAGACGTGGCAGCAGTACGGTTTACTTGGCCCACATGCGTTCTAAAGCCACCAACTGTGAACTCGCCAACGGACCCGGAGCGTCTGTGCCCCGATCAACAGGTAAACTCGGGATTGTGCTGAGGCCACGTTAGAATACGTGTTGTGGACGCAACTGCGAGAATTCCGCCTAACCTGGCTTCATAACGCTCACGCATCCTGGTGAAATCTAAAATGAAACCGGATAACAACTTTTAAATCGTTTTTTTAATTAAGCGCTGGTGCCATTGTGCCAGGTGTCTTTTCATCTACCCGAGAAGAAACACTCTCGCTTCATTTCATCCTCTACACGGCCCGTCCTCCACCTTCCTGCCCACCACGGAGATGAAAGTGTGCATTGGAAGTAAGCCCAGTGTCTTTACTTAGTGGAGATAGGAAAGCACTACGTGTCTCCTTTACCTTCTTTGTCTTCTCTCTTATTATTTCCTAGTCTCGTGGAATGAGGGCGACTGATGACTGGCTCAAACTGACGATATTGCAAATACCCCTCATGCAGGCGCCTGGGCCGGGTCGAGCAAGACTGTTGGGGGTCTAGGAAACGACGATTTAACCACTCCGTCGCGTTTGGGTCCAAGCCAGTCTCAAGCCACGAGGGCAGGGCGCTGCAGCCCAGACTCCGTCAAACCTGGACATTTGTCGTGGCACCCCATCGGTTCTGGTGCTCTGCACACACACACAAAGTCGAGCGACATGAGAAGGCATTCAGCGGGCAGTAGAAGACCTGAGTGGTTTTGAAAGCGCATGAACAGGTCCGCGAAGGTTGCTGCCAATTTGTGAAGCCTGACTGACTCCAAAATAAGCCCGACCTGGATCGCGCTAAACACCGTGGCAGCCAGCCGATATCCAAATAAACCAGTCTGGCTGCCGTCTTCGCCCCCGTCCTCCCGACAGCCTGTCCGTCGCACCCTCCCAATAACCCATACACATATCCCATAGCACACCACAGAACAGCACGGATGAGACAGATTACAATTAAAAATTTCGTCCATGTGCGAGTACTCCACCTTTTCTTGTAATGAAAGGAGAAAAGCTACAGGTGTCTGAAATCTTCAGACAAGTCACTTGTCAACAAGCGTAGCATATATGGATGTTGACTTTTCTAAAGTGTAATTGGCCTGTTCACAACAGTCATTTCACAATAGTAGTATATCAAAAGCTGTAATCGTGGGGATTGCTTAACAATCGGCTTGCGAGTACAAAATCCACTTTGATCTAGAAGTAACGTATCGTTTGCACAGGGAAGAATTCTTATAACAATTATGAGATCTATCTAGCACTGCGACTGCCATTGCCATTGCGAGCTGACCGACTGCCTTGTTCGTGTCGACAACTATCTGACATCTCAAGACGCGTTCAGTCCCTCCGCCTTCAAACTTTTGCGGCACCTCGTGTTTCAAGAACTTCGCACGAATTGGTCGAACTGTAAGTACAGTGTGTCATCAACACAAACACTCCTCCATACTGCGTATAAAAAGCACCTCCACCCAGAGAGCGAATCTCTACTAATGCATCGAGGTTACTCCTTGGTCAATCCCATGGCAGACGATCGCGTAGAAGGAATGAAATAACCGATCCGGAGATGGTCAACGCAGGCCACGCTTGCGTTGCATAGAAAGGACTTCGGAGGAGTCGGCATTTAGTAAGTGTTCCTCTCGCGTGTTCACACTACTCATTCACCTACTCCATATCCCTACTAATACTTTCGTATCCTTGCAGCCGCTCTAATGTGATAAGGGAGCAATTCTCTTCATCACACTTACACGTTGCGCCTCAGGTAAGGGGGAGGGCGGCTTCGGAAAGGTTTTCAAAAGCCATCACAATGAGACCACTCGAAAGAGTTGTCATCAAAACAAGTCGCTCAACCGTGTTCCCTGTTGTGCAAGGGTAAGTTCGAAGACAGGCATAAACTCAACGCGTCCTCTTTTGGTTGCACTTTTCTCCCGGATACACAATTTGCATCTCCTATTTGCTCTAGCTGGATGGCGAAATGATAACCGATGGAGGTGGATGCTCATAAGAAGGGTGGCGCACGTCCGATGGGGTCCGAGAATGCTGTGATGGTTCTACGAAACTCATGGCACTCTAAATTGTGATGGGTGGCTCACCGGCCTGTTAGCGATCTCTCGACGCACATTTGTCAACAGAGGTGCCTGAGTGAGCGCGAGTCTGCTTTCGTATGTACCAAATTAAATTGGTATTTTTGGAGTGAATGCACGACGCCCGAGTCATCCCACCGAGACCTATCAAGATGAAAATGTTCTCATCAAACTCAGGCAATCCATGAAAATCCAACTCATCGATTTTTGGATCTGGTCGCCCTTTCTGCAGCGACGGTATCTACCAATGATTTCTAATGGTAAAAGGTTGGGCCCATCTTCCCACTCACCCCCTTTGTGTGATGTGAAGATATGCGATCTCCTACACGCTCTTCTCTCAATAGGTACCCGAGTCTATTTGCCCGCGGAGTGGCCTAAGAACTTCTGGGTACCATGGTAAGGCCTGCAGAAATCTGAAACGGTGGAATTTTGCTGTTTTCGTGCATGATTTAACGGGACATCCCCTTCAATGAGTGACAACGAAATCCTCAAAGGCAGAGTACATTTCGTCGTGACTCCGTCCAATGATGAAGGCAATCGATCTTGTCAAGTAGTCCTCTTCCAATTGCCCTTTTTCTTTTCTAAATTCACTCCTGCCTGATCACGCTGTTTCATCCGCATACTAGCTCATAGCGGTTGCGTCTGGACCCCGAGTTAGACGCCCAATCTGATGCAGGTTCTCCTCCATCCGTGGAATGCGGATCTTCCGTAAAACACCATCGCTAGGCTTGATTGTCGCCTCTCCCAGTATGCCTTTGGACGAGTCCGCCAAGGTAATATGCCATCGCCATTCGGCTACTCCATTAGCCGTTCGCTCTGGGCTTTGCGATCTTGCCGATATCTGTGTGTCACACATGCCAATCTCGTTGAATAACAATGCGATCTGAACAGAAGAAGAGGAAAGAGCCGGATGCCTGGAGCCGAAGCCGGAGACACAACAACAAGGCAAGAGTACGGCCACAAGACTCAAGAGTCGGAGAACCCGAAAAGTGAGAGCAGCAGATGGAGAGCACGGTGCAACCGGAGTCAGGAAAGTTGCCAAATTCACCTCCCCTTCTTCAAATTCAGTCCAGCATAACAAGTCAGCGCAGCCGGCTATCTTAGGAGGCGTAAAAGTCTGTTTTTTTTTACAAATAACACGTTCAACATTGTTATTACGTGTAAAACTGACGATTGACATTCCGTGAAACCTTCGTTCGCGTAAATTCGTGCTGCTTCCGGTAGTCTTCAACAAATGCAACGCACGCCATTCCGAAACTCTCTAATTGGCAGCATGGGCAATGGTGCCATTTCGTGCTGTCGGGACCTTAAACCGGACGAGTTGCTTCTACGTGAAGTCATGTAATGACAGACGATTTCGAAAGAAGACTCTATTCGGTAAGAAGTAAACTGGAAGCGTGTTAGCTTTTTCCATGCAGGATCTGAGTGTCTCCGAGAAAGGAGAGGCAGAAACCAGGCAATACTTTTGTCCAAAGATGTCGCTAACTGTCACCTATAAAAAGAGGCAAGAGGGGATATCAACCTTCTACTTTAATTCCAAAGGCCTTTTTTTCGACCAAAAGGCTCAGTAGGAAGAACAACCAAGACTATTTCTCACCTCACCTCAGCTCCTCGACGATCAGTGGGATGATCTTGTGAAAGGATTCTGAATTCGACAGAAACCGGCTGAACCACGCTCCAGGAGGGTCTCCACCTCTCGGCCAAAAGACTGAAGGTTCAGGTGAAGTGGGAAAGGTCTGCGCGGTGAAGGCTTTGAAAACCAGGTGATTGCCAATAATGTGAAGTCCGTTCTGGCACAGTCACCCCCGACCCGAGCCGGAAGAGACAAGAATGGTCACCTAGAGTGGCGCTGTCCCGTTATGTGCAGTCTTCGTCTAATGGAAATGTAATATTCATATGTTGGCCAAGAGCGTTTTAGTATTTCCATCCGAGCGGACTAACCTATTCTCACATGGCTATTCCCGGAAATCCCTCGCTGAATCCAGACACGATGGACAGCCGTTGAACCGGCGGAGGGAGGAAAAAGAGAGTGGGGTGGGTTGGGGAACGAGGGAATCGTGGAAAGCGCTAACCTTACTCTGTAAATTGTCTGACTGCTGATGGATTTTCACTCTGGTCAAGAGGTTAGGTTAAAAAATCCTACCAAATACGTGGACAGCAGATGTGACTTGGTGTCTGAAAAGAAGCGCCAAAGCCTGCGTCGCTCCTTACCGGAACACTTCTCCTGCTGAAGGCCTTTTGTAGTGCAACACCAAGTTGACTCTCTGGGTGCGCTAACGCCAGAGAGAGTAGGCCAAGTCATAAACGAAAGGCGACACCAATAGGGAAATTACACGACTCTCGTACCCACACTTGGTGTTTCCCCGCGCGAGTTCGGTCGGAAGTTTTCGATGTGCATATGCACAAAGTAGAAGTCATCCTGTGGTGCGGTGAATGATATGATGGCAAGCATTTTAAATGGTGAGCTCAAACCACACAGCAGGAGAGGGAGGAGGCGCTTCCAATTCCCCTGTTCTCGACACTAAGAG